>CM034146.1:734747431-734874913 GCA_019776745.2 Taxus chinensis
ACAAAAATTTGCAATTGGAATTACAGACGGCACAAAAACTCTGAAGGATGTGGAGACTAGATGGATCTCTTTGTAGAACAATGCATGCAGAGTTCGCGAGAGTATCCTTCATTGGTTGGTGTCATGCACAACTACCGTACGAAAGTTGAATTTAGGGTAAGGACCTGTTGTTCCGCTTAACTGATTGGAGACTTTTGCTTCCCTGGTGGTATTCTTCCAATGTTAAAGGGAGATCAAATACCATGATGAAGCATGCACAGGGCCGATTGATCTTATAGGGATTTTATACGGATTGAGGAAATGGTTTTATGTCAAAGCTTGAATATGGTATTGTTCCAGGATAGTTTTGATGCCACCTTGTTTGAAAATTGGAGGATTCTTAGATCTAAAAATACTAACACCTATGTGAGATTAAAATCCACGATCACTATGCATCTCTGTTAATGGGAAGGAAATACCTATGCACATTTTGCAAAGACGCAAGATATTACAGGCTCGGACGAGACGATGTTCCGTGACGGTAAATTGTTGAGTCTGTGATAGTTGAAAACTAGAATAAAGCTTAAAAATATTTCAAAAACCTTGTTCAGTCAGAAATTAGGGAACGTTTCTGTAAGATAAAATTCTGGAAAGCCCATGGGTGTGATTGAATCGAATTCTGGAATTCAGACGGTGGCGTGCAGACTTTGTAGTAAGCATTTCCATAAATCAATGGGTTACAATTAGGAACAACTTACAAAAGACGTCAGAGCTCAAGGTATGGAAATCAAAGGATATAGAATGCGATATGTATTAAAGTTTCAGTAACCAATTGGCAAACAAGGGGAACCAATATAAAGAAATTTGAGATCAACCTTCTGAAGTGGGGCTATTACACGGCTGTGGCGAGGAATCTATTCAAAGTCTATCTTACAAGAAGCTATCAGTGCGGATTTCAGGGACTAGCTGAATTATTGCCAGACAATGATTTTGGGGCTGTGGAGGATGAAAGAGATTTTCAGTGCATTGTCATTTTATATTAAAATCAAAACTGAGGCAACAGGCTTGGATAAAAATCTGGCAAAGTTGCAGAGGTTACGTTTCACGATAACTCCCGCGAACCTTTCCGTTTGACAGAGCAATTGCGCACTGGATCCCCTTTGCGAAAGAAGAGGTGTAATATACAGCTACAAGTACAAATATTCCCAACCTTGAGAGTTGCAATTGGCTCTTCGTCACATTCTACAGAAGAAAACATCGACTTGATGAAGCTATTGATAATGGATTGTTTCAACTTTAAGTAGGGTATCTTCTTTATCTACTCTTTTTATCTTTATCATTAAAGATGTTACAGGTCTATATACTAAAATGTCAGGCGATTCACACTCTATCTACTAATCCATTTCTCGTGTTGGATTTTTTTTAAAACACAGATCTAGCTCATTACCAGTGGCAGTGATGATTTCAACTTTTAATCAGGTATATTTTTCCCTTAATCTTATTGTTTGTTACTATTCATTTTTTGACAGAGCAATTGCTCACTGGAATTCCCTTTGTGAAAAAAGAGATGTAAATAATACAGCTACAAGTACAAATATTCCCAACCTTGAGAGTGTAAATTGGCTCTTTGTCACATTCTACAGAAGACATCATCGACTTTGATGAAGCTATTGATAATGGATTGTTTCAACTTTAAGTAGGTATCTTCTTTATCTATCTTTTATCTTTATCATTAAAGATGTCTACCGGTCTATATACTAAAAACTGTCAGGCAATTCACCCATCATATCTACTAATCCATTCTCGTGTTGGATTTTTAAACAAAGATCTATATCATACCAGTGGCCAGTGAGTGATGATTTCAACTTAAGCAGGTATCTTTTTCCCCTTATCTTATTGTTTGTACTATTCATTTTTTTCAGCTCTGGTTATAATTAAAGATGTTACAGGTGCTATGTATTTACATTTAGTTAAATACAACATTTCTTATTTTTTGAAAACATGGGTTGACATCCCTCCGAGGAAGCTTTTACTTCTCGGGACTGACAACGTCAGGCAACTCACCCAATCTATCTACTAATCAATTTTTTGTGTTGAATTTTTTAAGACAAAGATCTAGCACATTACCGGTGATGATTTCAATTTTAAATAGGTATCTTTTTCAACATAATCTTATTGTTTGTTACCTTACTTTTTTCAGCTCTTGTTATCATTAAAGACATTACAAGTCTAATTCTTTATATTTACTTGACCTTTAAAGATATTGTTGGTCTATATATTTAAAGATGTTGCTGGCACTTCTCAGGACTGACAATGTCAAGCTACTCACCCCTCCATCTACAATGTCATGGGAAACAAAGATCTAGCACGTTACCCTTGATGATTTCACAGCAATCTAATACGCAAGAGGTAAGCTAAACCCTAGCATATTTGTAATTATGTTTAATTTCTTACCAGTGATGATTCTTTCTTGTTTTCTTAGAATTATATTAATTTATTTTTAATATATTTTATCTTCTTGTAGACCAAGGATTTTTTTTCTATTTACTATCTCTTTATTCTCCATTTGTTGGTGAGTGGTAGCTTCCCAAAAAATAGATATTCCTGCCACATGTCACAACTACTACCAAATTGGAAAGTGATGTCGAAACATGTCACAATACTACCAAATTCAATATTCACATTTCCCTGATTCAAACCACAAGAGCCTTGGCTGAGTCACCCTCCGTTAATATTAAAGTACATTGATCAGAATTCTTCCCTCCTGCTTGATTTGCATCAAGTTTGGGAACATCAATTAATTTCCCCTTCTTGATTCCATCAGTTTTCTTAAGATCTTTTTTTTGTTTAAAATTTTCCACTGCACTCATCAGGTCAAACAAAGTTACAAAGCTCATCTTAGATAACCTGACCATACACCATGAATCTTCTTGTACTGTTTCCAATTACCTTACACATATCACATCATCTTTCACACTTTCATTAACTCACAACCTTTATAGGCAATAACCTTGTGATGCAAAGATAGATGAGCATTTGAATCAACGCATTCCTGGAGCCACTGTCAAACCTTGCATTGACCTCTAAGAATCCTTTAAGAAACAATGTGTTATACTCTTCCTTACTATGCACAAATCTTATGACAAGGTAACATCAATATGAGATTTCTCAACTTTATAACATTTGTAGATACTCATTTTTCCCTACTTTGAGCATGAATCAGAAGTATAACCTCTATTACACAATACATCTTCTTGTAGTAGCAATACATTCTTGTCTCAACACCATGATAGACCACATAATGACACATAGAAACAATGTGTTATACTCTTCCTTACTATGCACAAATCTTATGACAAGGTAACATCAATATGAGATTTCTCAAACTTTATAACATTTGTAGATACTCATTTTTCCCAACTTTGAGCATGAATCAGAAGTATAACCTCTATTACGCAATACATCTTCTTGTAGTAGCAATACATTCTTGTCTCAGCACCATGATAGACCACATAATGACATATAACATGACATTTGGGTTTTGACAGACCTTGAGCTTTTCTCAAAGATGTGAAAACATTTCTTAAGGCATAAAACAAGGTCCTTTTAATATGTCACCTTTTAGAACTACAAGACATTGATGAATCAACACCTTGACATGGTCTTATACCACTTTTAGAGAATTATAAATCTCCTTGATGAAATTATTTCACTTTGTACATCATGAAGCACTGATAATTTTCATCATCAACTAGGACTGAGTCAGCTTGAAGCACTGACAGAGTAACTTGCACTTGACACTCCAATATTCAATTCATGAATTCCTTAACAAGGATGAGCTTTACCAACTAGATAACAGGACAGATTGCTAGACCTTAGCATCATTGACTTGGATATCTTTATTTTAGACTGATAAAGGTCATTCATAAAATCCAAACACACTTTGAAGTCCTCAACACGTTGAAAAATCATAGTACAACACAGATTCTTAACCTATCAACCTTAAGTCTACTTTCATAGACAGTATAACCCCACAGATACAATTAAAGTCCCACGACATAATTTTCAAGATAATTAAAGTCCCACAAGATATTTAGGCACTAAATTTGACATTATACACATTAAATTGATCATCGTATTTCATCATCATCTATCATTGATTATCAATTGTCATCATTCATCATCTACGTCCACATACAATTCATGACAATGCAAGTAAACAAGAAACATACATATAATTCATGATAATCACCATCTAATCACCATATAATTAAATTCAAATACCATAGTACATACTCAATAGTAGAAGTTTTCAAATTCAATATTTAAAGTTTCCTCAATAATAAAAGTTTCTAATTTTTAAAACCCTCTTTTTCTTTAGACAATTCTACTCTGCTCTCTTCCCCAACAGCTTCTTCCATTGTGGTTGTACCTCTTTCCCCAACACCAGAAATAACCCCTGAACTTATAAGATCTTCAGCAGCGCTGTCCAGATTTTTTAAAATTCTTTCTTCTTGATTTGTTGCATCTCCATGCGACAGCAAATTTGGATCAGCAGTTGCTTTGGCTTTGAACAATATGTCAGGGTCGAGACCATGCTCTTTAATTATCCGCTTTAGTGTATTGTTTTGTTTGTTAACCAAAACAATATTTTGCTTCAAATTTTTTGCTGCGGATAAGCTGTTCTTTGCTGTTTCCAAGTGAACTTGCAAAACCTTCGCCTGACTCTTCAAATTTTCATATTTCAGCTGCACAAAAAGAGTAATGTCAATTCAAAATATTAATGTAAATTCAAAATTTCAAATTAACAAAAATGATTGTTTGAATGTAATAGTACTTATAACCACTCTATCTCTTTCGGCATTTGCGATTGATACCAAATCCTTGTCCTTGGACCATTTGTTAAAATATGCCTGGGCCTCGGCACTAATATTTTCCAATTTGTTTAGTGCCTTATCTAAAATTCCATCTTTATAGTTGTTAAACGTGACAATCCCACATTTTACTTGGGTAAGTAAGGAATCCATCTTCACAGGTTGATTCTGGACTGCAACGTATAAACTATCCCGTTTCCAATAATTTTCATAACGAATAATAATCTCATTGATAAGAAATTTAGCCCTTCTCTCCCATTCTATCAGCTGTTGGATATGAGGAATAATAAACTCACTGACATGGGATTGACAATCATTACCTATTAAGTTCTCCAAAGGAAAAGGTGGGAACTCTTCACTATCTGAATCTGATGCAGACGATCTTGCTAGAGAAGAATGGGGGCTTTCACAAAGATCAACTACTCCTTGTTTCTGCCTTTGGGTGGGCTGATCCTGTTTTTGAAAAAATAAATCAAGATTTAGATAAATAAATTTAAATCAGAATGTAATTCAAAATTGTAAAGCATATTAAAATTGAAATTTGAAGTATACCTTCTGGCATTGAATCATCTCGCGGGTATCGAAAAAACCAGTTGGGTCATTGCTATCAATGCCCAAATAATCTTCATCTAAATTTATATTGTTCAAAACAGATATGCCTGTTGCACTGGGCAAGCCACCAAGTGAGAGAGTTGGAATTCGAAACGAGGTGTCAAGGTTTAGTGTCCCACTAGGGGCCGGAGCAAAAGGCATGCGTTTACCAATGTTCTTTTTCACTGTTCCTCTAGTTGGAATTTTAAAAATTAATGGTTGAGTGGGTGTCGGTGCCGTGGTTTGATCATGACTGACATGTGCTGAAAAGTACAAGAAAAAAATGAAAAATATTAAAACAATTCATAAAGTGAAAACTACGAAATTAAACGTACTATAAAAAAGTTGTACCTTGTTGTCGAGGGGTTGTTTTTTTCGGTGCCACGGGTGGCCTTGTAGGAGTTGAACTCAGTGGCTGTTCAGAAGATATGAATGCATGCGACTGTATGGAGTGAGTTGGTGAAGAAGGTTCCATATTCCCTGCAATTCATCAATATTAAATGTTGTCAATTCATTTGGTTAAAATTTAAATTGAAAAATAAATATGCAACTTTGGAATTTGTAAATAATATATGAGAATGTATTACTTCTCTGGCGTTTAACGAGTTCAAACGCTTGAGGGTTTGGAGAGTGAGCTTCCATTTCAGATTGGGAGTCCCTCGAAGCCTCCGCATGTTGTTGGCCTCTTCCTCTCGACATCTTTTTTTTTCTTGGAATGGCTTCAAGATATCTTCTCTGCAAAACATTAAAATTTAAGTTTTAATAACTGTGCACTGTAATGACGAAAATTGTAATACAATTACAAACTAAATAGTTTATACCTGTTGTTCATCAAATGGAATTGAGAATTTCTTCAAAGCCTCATCAGAGCAAGTAGGAATTTCTTTATGTTTTAAATTTAAAAGTGCCTCATAGTAGAAGCCGAGGAGATAGTTTGTTGAATAAATGAAAGGTTTATCTATGAGTTTTGAATTTGTTATTTCAGTTCTTATTTTTTTGGATAGATATGTGCACCAATCGAATTTATGTTTTGAGATAGTGGCACAAATATATGCAATGGCCCAATTTGGTATATCCATTTGGCGACCCTGCAAAACAATTCTGGCTTGAAAAAATGAAATAAGTGCAGCAAGAAAGTGGTGTGCAATTGATTGTGTATCTACACCACGCGTGGATTTATTGACATGGGCTGCAAATGCGAAACAGTGAAAATTACTTTAAATCTATAACAGAAAATTGTATCAAAATAAAAAACAGATTAAAAATATGAATTAAAAGGAATTATACTTACAATCAACATGGAAACCGTACGTTGATTCGAGAAATTTCTTGTCTTCTTCCACTAGTGTTGCCTTGGTTGTAACAATTGGTAAATTTCTAATAGGAAGGCCAGTAAACCGATGTATGTCATTTGCTTCAATAGTGAATTGGAACATTTGGCCATCGTTCAGAGTCACATAAAATATACCGTCCTCTGAATTGTAGCATGACAGAAGGTAATTCAAAATATCTGGATCTGTTTCGAAATGGGGCATATTAACGAGCCCTGTAAATTCACACTCTTCCATTATAGCTTGATATTCTGAAGACATCTTTAAAGCCGTATGGATGTGAGGGCATAAGGGATTCCTGTAGTTGATCTTGGAAATCGATTGAGTTGGATTCTCTTGATTTTCTTGCTGAACTTGCAATTGGGAAGCATGTGAAGTCGACATTATAGCTGTTATTGCATCTTTCTCAAAGATTTAGACCTGCAAAAATTCAAGAACGGGAAAACGAAGATGAGAAAATGAGTGGCACAAGGGTATTTATAACCTAAATAGGGCATCACTGGCCCCTATTGACGCACGTCAACAGGTTACAATGACGCACGTCATTTGATTACAATGTCGCGCGTCAATACAAGATAGTGTCGCGCGTCAATAGAAGATAGTGTCGTGCATCAATAGATGATAGTGTCACGCATCAATAGAAGATAGTGTCACGCGTCAATAGAAGATGGTTTCGCGCGTCAATAGAAGATGGTGTCGCGCATCAATAGAAGATAGTGTCGCGCGTCAATAGAAGATAGTGTCGCACGTCAATAGAAGATGGTGTCGCATGTCAATAGAAGATAGTGTCACGCGTCAGTAGAAGCAAATGACGCACATCAATAGGAGCAAGTGACGCGCGTCAGTAGGAGAAAATGACGCGCGTCATCAGGGGCTAGTGACGTCGTTACGAGCCAGTGTCGTGCGTCATTTCGAGCTAGTGTCGCGCCAATGTCGCGCGTCATTACTATCTAGTGTCGCTCCAGTGTCGCACGTCATTACGAAACAAGTGTCGTGCCAGTGACGTGCGTCATTACGAACTAGTGTTGTCGGACATCACTGATGGAGCCTTGAAAAACCAGGTGAAAATTTTGTTTTTTAATACTGTCAAATTCACCTTTCGCTGAAACTGGTTACAGGGATATTCGCCAGGTATTTTCCACCTTCAATTTTATAGGGGTGTCTTAAAATGAACCCTGCTTTTTGGAAAATAATTATTATCGTCATAAAACTAACATCCTGCACAAGTAACTCTAAAGAGGGGCTTGGTACCTTTGTTGCGTTTCATGTGAGCACTCAGCTCGAGATGAGTGATGTGTCAGTGTACCTGAGTTTTCTACAGTAGATTCTAGGCTGCATCAGGTGCACTTTTTTGCACCAAGTGCACCAAACCTTTGGTTCATCTAGTGTAAAAAATTCCCCAACCCTCCCATTTAGTCTCTTGGTCACCCATGTGCCCCCAGTAGCTTCTTAAGGTGCTTTTTCTAAGCCCCCCACTAAACCCATCATCAAATCACGTGCCACCAAGTGGACCAATGGGGATTGGATGAAATATTTTGTACCAAGTACACCAAACCTTTGGTGCAAGTGGGGAAAAAATGTGTGCTTCTCCCCAATGCATCAAAATATGTAAAAATTTCTAACTATCGGGTTGTCCTAGCTTCTTCCTTCATGCACGCATAGGAAATATTCCACTTCTAGAAATATTTATTATTATCCATTTCTTATGCTTACACACCTTCCAAATCACCTCCACCATCCATTCATCATTCTTTAGCATTGCTACAACAAGAAAATTGGGGAATTCCAAGCAATAACCATGAATGTGAGCTATCAGAAACCTTGGGGCACAAGAACGAGAAATTGCTCATATCTCCCAAACTGTGCATCAGATCTCCATGAAAATTTGAGAAAATTTTCCTCTCTCAAACTCCTTCATGATAAAAAAAACTAATAAAATTCAATTGTACCTCAAACCATTAATGGAAATTAGATCAAATTTTATGTCATAACTTCCTTTTCTTTTGTTTTTCGTTGATTCGATAAGCAGGTGAAGCTAATTTTTTTTAACAAAGCATCTTAAGAAAAAACCCATCACAATGAAGTCAAATTTACAAAATGTGGGGAATAAAACCTTCAAAAAATATTGGTGACTTTATTAATGGCTCCCCTAGTAGCTCCATGCCTAAAGCTCTTGTTAGGCCAATATTTCTTTTTTTATTTCTAAGATTTCTGGTGAGAAAATCATAGTGAAAATTAGAGCACGAGATCACGATTATGATCTGAATTAAAAAATATTGTTCCCTTTTCAAAATGAGTCCATTTTTTCCACTTTTTAAAAATAACATATCCTATGCTCTTTTGCATGCTATAAATGGTAAATCCCTATGAGCTGCAAGTTTGATCACTCATGACAATCAAGATAGATGGAAAAATGGAAAATAAGGATTCAAAATGACAACTTTCCCGAAATAGTAGGTCCCTAAAAAGTAACCTACTAAAAATATAAATGTTCTAAAAATAGCAATGTATAAGTAACAAAAGAGTATGGAATTTTCTAGAAGGTTCAAAGGGTGAAATTGGATAAAAATAGGTGATATGTCCCAAAATGGAAGATCGTGGTCTCACATGCTAAAAATAGAAAGTTTCAATGTTGAGAGCAAAAATTTGTAGATGGCCTCATTCTCAATCACCTCTTCTTTTTTGAATCTTCATAGGGTTATAAAATGGATTCATAACTCAAGCAGAGGAATAAGAACTTCACAGAGGTCCTGGAAGTATCATCTATAGTTTAATTATGTTCAAGTGCAAAGCATCATGAGGCACAACATGTGAATCCATATTCGTCACTTGGGGAGCCAGGTGATTCAAAATAAGTTAGTTAGAGAGAGACCAATGATCTGAAGTGGTTTTTAAATCAAGTTTTAGGTAGGATCGTTATTAGTAATGTCTATGTCAATCTCAAGATCAAATTGAGAAGTCCTAAAATAGTGTTTCTAAATACTCAATTTGAGGTGTTCGTGAAGACATCCAAATTTCACCGCATTGTGAAAATTTATCATATTAGTCAGGAAATAAGGTGAAGGTGGCAAGTCGTCATCTTCAACAGCATTATTCCCTCATTCTCCTCTCTCTTTCTCCCCCTCTCCTTTCTCTCTCCTTTCTAATTCTTCGTTGAGCATAATCATTGTATTTTGTCATATTCACTTAAGTGACCTATTATAAATTTGTAAAAATATTTTCTCAAGATTATAAGAGAAATACTTAATTCATAGAAAACAAAAGGTCACAAGTGGAATATGGAAATGAAGATTCATATGAGGGAGGTGAAAGGACAATTCACATTTTTATAAATTGGGATGGCCTCTCCCTTCCAAAGGATTCTGTATTTTGACGAACTATCACTTTGTAGCAATAGTGTATTGTAATATGTTGTTGGACTTTGTTTCATCCACATACATGAAATAAAGCTACATTTCTTCTACATGCTTTCTTATTTTCCCTTTTTTTTGTATAACCTGTGTAAATGTCAATCAAGGAATAGATTTTCTTCTTTCCAAGATGTATGAATGTGTGTAGCTTTGTATGCATGATTTCCTCTCATCGTTGATGAAACAAACATGGTTGTTATAATCATATTTTGTTTCTTCCACTTCCCTCTTTCATGCACTTTGTAAGTATAGTGATTCAAGATCCTTGGATCTTCAATAGATAAATCTGAGAACTTGGTGTCTCAATCTATCTATCTCACTAGATAGATTCATTGTACTTTCCTCTATATTGAATGTTGAACTACTTTAGTTACTAGGTGTAAGCTCTGGAATCTACTCATGGTAGTAATCTTCCTTCCCTAATTTCTCTCACTTTCCCCCTCTTCGCTGTGATTTTCCTCCCTTGTACCCCATATAAGCACTTTGCCACAGGTTCAGTGGATTGTTCCTGTATGATCCTCGGCCAATTTGGCCACCCATAGAATTTAGATAGGATTAGGATTAGTTAACTTTCAATAATGGGAGCTGCACCATTAAATGTAGAGGGGCGTAGCCCCATGAATGTTGGTGGAGACACCTAATTTTTCCACCCAACAAATTTTCTCACCAATAGACTACTAATAATTTTCATACATATTAGAAAATTCTAGGTCCCTATTTATTGTAATGACCTTTCATTCATTTTTTTCAAATCTTGGCTATACAACAAGCATCTGTTAACAATGCTTGTAAAATATTGTTTGGATTGGTTTTTCCTATAAATATCCATCTAAAAGACATTATAAAGGTACTTGATTTATAATGGAGAATCTTATGAGAAATTTTTATGCTTTTTTATTGTATCACTTATTTTTCCATGTTTTGAAAAAAAACTAAACTGAATCCCTAGAAAATATAAAGCATTGCAGAGCTTTGGATCACATACTGATCTGATGGAGTGTACTTGGAACTATCCCAAACATTATACTTCATGAAAATATCTTCTTTGGAGTCCTCCATGAGCATTGTTTCCCAAATTGACTATGCAACAACAATAAAACACCGTAAAAACTATGTAAAAAGAGGGAAATCATACATGTTTTAAGTGGAAACATGCAGAGTGTGCAAAAACACTTATTCTGAAAAAAAAACTACACTACCACCTACTCTAACCAGAGGTAAAGGAGGATAAACAAAACCTACAATATGTTGTGAGAAATAACATCCATTCCTCGCAAATTAGGACCGTGTGTCTGATTTGGCGCTAAACATGGTCCATAATGAGAGTGAAAATATGACTAGGAGCTGATTTTCCTTCCCCTTCATCAAGGTATTAGATAGAAATAGAATAAATACCTCTTTTAGTTGCTTTGCATTTGGATTTGAGAGGTATTGCAACTTATCCTTGGATTTTTGAAGCTCCTCCTCATGCTCTGAATTGAACATGACTGGTTATGAATCCTTCCTAGGCTCTAAAGAAGCTAGGTATCTGATTGGGAATGGTATGATCCTTAAAGTTTCCTCATTGCTATGAAGCTCAATCCCATAATTGGGATCTTCCTCTAGAATTTCTTCCTGAAGGTAGTTGCTTAAATGTTGATCTGAACCTTGTGGTTGTTCTACAAACAGCTCAACAAAAGACTCTGCCTCTTTCATGATGACTAATTTGGAAAAGGTGTCATCATTGTTCTCCTACTCAGGCAAGAAGTTTGAAAGATAAAACTCTTCTTCTTTTTCTTCATGAGGACTAATTTGGGTAGGATCTTCCTCAAGGTTCTCCTCCATAATAGGTTCATCAACAAAATTAGACTCAACAAAAGAAATCAAGAAGCCTTTAATTATGTGATCTTCATCCAAAGTCTCCGAATCTGATTTGGTTTCTTCCACGTGTTCCTCCTCTTTTTGATTTAGAGTTGATTCTTCCTTTTCTTCTAATTTTGCAAGGTGAGATGGATCAAAAACCTTTAAAAATATGGTGCCATCATGCACACTACATTCAGAACACAATGAATGCTAATCATCTTCTTCTTACTCATTATTCCTCTGCAAAATCAGCTTCCACTACTTTTTATTCAATCCCAACCTATTTTTAAGGCCTAGTCAGAAGTGACATTTGACCGATTTCAAACTTTGCAATGTAGTTCTTCACATTTTACAAAAGTTACTCTCAGTTGGGTTCTTTAAATTGTTGCCCTCCTTGACTGATTTTCTGATTATGTTCTTCCCAAAATGGGTTTGGGAATGCAAGAGGATGGGTGGGTTGGGTTTCAACTAATTTTTACAATGATTGAGGAGGAAGAGAAGGTGCTATACTTTATTGCGGAAGGTATGGAGTTTTAGAAGAGAAAATGGTAGAGAATTGAAGGTGGGATGGGAGGGAAGAAGATGGAGAAGTGGAATTCTCAATAGGGTTATGTTATCCCCATTTTGAGTTAACGACGAAATGGTTGGATAACCCCTACAAAATTTTCTTAACACTTTTGAGTTATGACCTCTTTATGAGTAAATCAGGTTTTCGGATATCTCATGCATCGGAATATTCATGAGTTAAAACATGCTTTGTGTTGCTTGATTTCCGATTCCCGAATCTCGCTTTATATTGAGCAAGTCCTTTCAAATCGGGTTTTCGGAAGCTTAAGGCATCGGAACATTCGTGTTACAAAACATGTTTTATATGGCATGTTCTCCGATTCCCGAAACCCGCCAAGTATTAAGAAAATCCTTTGTAAATCGGGTTTTCGGAAGTTTAACACATCGGAACATTCGTGTTTCTAGACATGTTTTGCGTTCCATGTTTTCCGACGCTCAAAACCCGAAATACACCAAATCTTTTCCCATCGGGTTTCCGAACTCCTCCAACATGCTGACATGGCACATGCTAAGCGGTCGGTGCGTTGGCACGTGCGGAGCTGATGTGTATTTATTATTGGTTTTCTTATAAATATGCGGTTTTTACACGTCATTTTCACCGTTCTTAATTTTACACCGTGGATTTTTGCGCATGTTCTCCTGCTCCCAAAACCCGCAAGCTCGCGTTATCATACTGGATCGATTGTTTTCATTTTCACCTGTCTCGATTGGAAGCTGTTTTGCAGGCTTTCCTTAATCTGCCCAAAGTACAGAGAGAGCTCGAAGTTCGGGGTTCCTCAATATTCCGATCTCAACAGTGGGTACCGGGTTCTCAAAAGGTTCCGCCAGTAACACTAAGTGTCGGGTTCCGTCGAAGTTCTGTCAAAGGCTGTGCGTGTCGGGTTCCTCCAAAGTTCCGACACCTTCAGCCTGTCGGGTTCTTTTTATCTTCCGTCACATACCTTCAATCGGGTATTTCAGCGTGCATAGCATCACCAGGGTTTTCCGAGCATCTCTTCATCTGATTTTCTTCATGACAGACCCCGGTCCATCACAAGAGAAGACCGAGAAATCAAGCAGGATGAAATATAAGTTTAAGAAACCAGAATCCCCGTCATATGTTGACTGTAATTACGATATTCGGGATACCGAATTCGGTAATGTTGACATGGACGATTTCTGGAGCAGGGTGAAAAGTCCCAGTCAAACTGAATGGATGACCTCTTTAGCAAACAGTGGCTTACCTTTGGCAGCAGGCTTTCCTCTATAGCCCAATGTCCAGAGTTCATTCTGGCCTGTGCCTCTAACTACGACTCTGCTTCTCGTTCCGTTAGGAAACCCAGCAGGAGAAGTAGTGATCAAGATAGCTGGATTATTCTTGATGCCCTCCGTTGACATTACCCATTTTCGCGGCGTATGGGAACTTGCATATGACACAGTCTAGCCAGGAACTGGGACACACATCACCAGGAGGAGGAGAATTGTATAAGAGTGTATGTTCACAGCACGAACGTCCGGCTAAAGCTACTGTATCCCGATTTCCTAGGACTATTCCTAGGTGTGACTTTATACAAGAGATAAATGATATCATCACACTTCTTAGCCAGGCATTTGGTTTACCAGAGTCAAATCTATTTCACGGATGGATGTACCAGTTCATGGTCACCATCAAGAAGAATAAGCAAGGGATTGACTGGGGAACCTTGATCAGTGATGAGATTGATGCCCAAATGACGACGGTCTTGTCGACGGGAAAATTTTACATGTTCTCGTATGTGGCCTATGCGGCAGCCGGGATGAGGAACTATCCCGGGCTCGATACAAAAGGCAGCAGCAGGATCACAAACCCAATCTACAAGCATTTTCCGCAAATAACGAAGAAGGGGTCTAAGGATCAGTTTAGAAGGGTTAATGATGCCTTTTCTATGAGAACATCTGCAGACTGAACCCGGGATTGAGAAAAACAAGAGTCTCCGATGAGGCTTGGGCCGAGGTATCTAAATGGGGATGTATCTTCCTACAGTTTAGGAAGTTTACATACATTCAAACAGTGATGTATGCAGGAGAGCCTTTCCGTCTGCCTCGCTATCCTGGGGATAGATTAATTTTGTTGGAATTGGTCAGACAATTGTTGGATTCCACAAGTTCCAACAGAGCAAGCACAAGGCAGCAGTATCCTTCCCAATTTCTATTGGGAGATACTTTGCTCGACAGCGGCTAAGGCCAAAAATGTCGAATGTGAACTTCAAGAGAAATTAAAGAAGCATATGAAATCTCGGGATGGTTTTGACATCCGAGGAGTGCTTCGGGCCTATGGAGCTCAACATCTGCACAGGCCTGATATTGAGGACATCTGGATTGATCTGCAGGACGAAGTTGCGATACGCAGAAAGGATAATAGTAGGCTTACTATTGATGAAATTCAGACACTGGGGCTTTCTGATTTGCCAGATGGCACTGCAGATAATGAAAGTGTGTTGGATATGTCCTATGATGGGCTTA
Source organism: Taxus chinensis (assembly GCA_019776745.2). Lineage (NCBI taxonomy): Eukaryota > Viridiplantae > Streptophyta > Pinopsida > Cupressales > Taxaceae > Taxus > Taxus chinensis. The sequence goes on from CM034146.1 coordinate 734,762,507, forward strand.
ACGAAGATCGATACATTTTTCCACCTATTGATTGGTCAGTTACTGAGAAAGCCTCTATCACCGATAGGTCAGCCCTAATTTTGGCTCGTACGAAGAAATGGCTTTCTTCTTGGGGGATGAATTTCAATGATGACAAGTTTCCCAAATTGGCTGCTTTAGAGGTGGGGCCCTCCCAACAGGAAAAGGGCAAAGAATCTTCTGGGGGGCCTATAAAAATCAGGATTCCTAGGAGGAGGAAAGAAAGACAAATCTCTTCAATTGTTTTTTCTCCAGCTGAAACGGTGGTTTTGTGCCAGAATCACCAACGTCACCAGAAAAAGAAGAAATTAATGTGGAAGAGGAAGGAAGTCAAATCTTGATTCCATCATCTGTTGATAGTCAGACCAAAGAAACTTTGTCTCTTGCAAACCCAGGGTTTGGAGTCTGAATCTGTGCCTGCCCCTCAACAACCACTCCAATCTCCTCAATCCCCATTCACTTCTTCAAGTATGGCAGGCATTTTCTCTGGTCTCTCTCCCCTCTCTACTGGAACCCAAATAATTACCAGCTCGCCACAACCTGTGCCTCTCTTTGTTGCACCTACTACTACCACGTTGACTACTGTTCCCCCTCCAATAGTAGAATCTTCTCCTCTTGAGAGTAGATTACTAGTTACTACAACATCAGCAGTTCCTTCTGATACTCCACAATGGTTACTTGAGCAAACTCCCAGGAAGAGGAAGGTGATTGTACCCCTACCACCCCCTTGATTTTAGCTCACTCAAGGTTTCTACTGCGAGATCAGCCAAGAAACCCAAAACAGTTTCAAGAGTTTTGGTAGATGCTTCAGGAGATAAGTTCGCAGAGATCGCCACTCCCTCAGCTGACAAAACTAGGGATGATGTAACAGCTGCTGATTATCAGATCACCAAGGTGGCTCTAGGGAAAGTAACAACAGAAGGAGCGCAACAAGATGCACGGGCTTCCATAGACGTGCTGTGCCAAAAGTTGAAAGAAACAAAGATCAGCAGAGATGAGTTTAAGAAAAAAAGTGGAGCAGTTGACAGAGGTTTTGATTAAACTCTCAACACCCCTGGAATCCATACCATCTGCTTCTGCTTCTGCCGGATTCGATTTCTCATCGGTGCCTACGATTGAGAAGATTACTAGAAAAGGAAGAGTGGTTAATGAATGGATCCAAAAGTTGCTCCAACAAGGGAAGGAAGTAATTCAAGACGTGGTGAAAGTTCATCAGTCCTTGGCAGAGATTCAGAAGGAAGGAGAGAAGATGGATGAGGAATTCACTGAAGAACTTGGACAGCTTGATTTGACTTGTGAAGCTCTCCAAGTGCTAAAAGCAAATACCAGCACATCTCTTGGTAGAAGAAGGCGTTCTTCCACATACAGATAAACACTTTCAGCTGATCAAGGGCATCAAATTCAGAGTAAAGATTCTCAACGAAGCCTGCAGCAAGTTGAGAGAATCAAGGGATAAATTGATCGATGGGAAAAGTGATCTGGAGGAAGAATTGCTAAAGATTTGTCCAAAGATGTCGGTTGGGAAATCAAGTGCCCTATCAGCAGATGATCTCTTCAAACAAGTTCAAGAGATTATTCAGCATGAACCTGTAGATGGATTCGACCTTGAAGTCATTGGTCAGTTTGTGAGAATTGAGCATACGTTGGAAGCCTTAAGAAAGCTCAGCAAGAGGTTAAAAAAGCTTCCCGGCGGTGCCAGTGATATCCATGAGACCTGCGAAATGTGGAATGATCTTTCCACTGCACTTGAGGAAAACGAAATGCAAGGCATTATTCGGAAGTTCCAGGAGTTCCGGAACAAACAGTCTCAGCTGGAGGAAGAGAAAGGAGAAGAATCAAAAGATGATGACTCGGATTGAGCTCTAAAGAATGGAGATCAATTCTTGAACCATGTAAGTTGCCCCAAAAACAGAGAATTACCTTCTTTTATCAGATTCTTCATCAAGGTCCCATAAAAATGCCCAGGTTCAAATTTCCAAAGTTAGCCAATTTGGAAGGGGTGCAAAATTGGATATATTTTTTTAAATATGGACATGCAATTAATTAAAATTAACTATAAAACCGTCTCAGATATATTTTATTATTTAAATATAGATATGAAATAAATTAAAATTCATTTGCTAAAGGTAGAATTATACCTTATACGTAAAGGTAGAATTAATATTTAAAACTTAGCGGACGCTAGGTAATAATAATATACCTTATCTAGGTAAATTAACATTATTCAAATTAGAATTCTCTATAAATAAAAATAGTATTTAACCTTTTTATACACTAACATATCTATTGATAGAAATATGTTTAAATCCTTTATCATATTATAACACTACTAAAGATAGTCACACACTTTATATAAAATAATATTACTAAAGATAGTCCCACACCTTATATAGAAAGTTGTTTTGAAATAAATTTCAGGACAAATTCCATAATTATAATTGGGTTTTTGGCTTAATGATATCATGGACGTCTTCCACATCCTTCAATAGTTGCTAGATAGACCATAACTCATCTATCAAGTAGTTGTCTAATGATTCAGATTATATGTTATATGTGTCAACAATTACATAATTACCCACATCATTGAACTTTTTTCCCTCTAAAGTGTCATCTATAAGCACTATATTTTTATAATGGTAATATGCATTAAACTTTCTCTAGACATTGCTAATATTTTTGATAAATGTTTTGGGATTCCTAGAACCTCGATAATTGGTATGTTTGGACATGATGTAATCTTCTTGTGTAAATAAAAACTCGAAGCTGTCAACCTCTAAACCAGTGTATGGAAGGAAAGAAGGCCTCGTGTCATTAACATTAGAATTTCTAGCCGATATCTATAGTGTTACTTTGAATTTTTTTTCACAGCGTTGCAAGAACTCTTTGACATTAGGTCTTAAAATAATATTTATTTTTGAGGTCAAAGCCACCAAATTTTTTAACACCTCATGCGATGAATCAACACTGTGAATGGTGTGTGTGCCAATAGGCCATTTATATCAAATATTATTAGTTTCATTTTGGATATTTTCTTATCTTCAAATGAAGAAAAACATAATAAAATCGACGTGGGTTGTGACTTTTGACAAAAATAAAAGTTGAGTGGTCTACAACAGCCATATAAATACCCTAAAATTTGAAAAAAAACCCTTTAATAGATTTTGTTATTTTTAATCTAAATATTCTCCTTTGAGAATTTACATTGTATGAAAACTAGTCTTTTAAGGAATTTAAATAGATTAGTTTTCCATACAAAGAAATGTAGGGTGGACAACTTGTAGGGCATTGTGTCATGCATTTTTTCCACTTATGTGGCATCATTTGATTGGGTGATTGTTTGATGTCATTTGAAATGACTCATTTTATTGTATACTATTTTTTCAAATTTTAAGTGAAAATTTGGCATGTACTATTCCTTGAATTTACATCTACCATAACCATTAGTAGATCTACAATTATCTCCTCTCCCTTAGAAATAACTTCTCATGTTGCAAAAAATAAATGTTTTCAACAATCTACAAATGTTCTTATGTTTTCCTGCATGTTTCAACCATGTACATAATTCAGTGTGAATTAATGAATCAGACTTACATTTGCCATAAAATATCGAGCATGTTGGTGTTTTGAGAGTAATTTATTATTTGACTTTGTATGACATGAATCTCGTATCATCAATCAAAAGTATATTTTTTCACTAAAGACATTACTAAAAATGTCTAGTACATGTTGACTCATATTTATTTTCATCTTACATTTTTCACATCCCAAAATGAAAATGAAGTGGGTGTCTCACAACTGATTTAACAAAAAAATAACTTTGTAAAATGCTAATTCCAGAGTCACAACACAATGATATATCAATAAAGTAAAAATATGACCTAAGCAATAAGCTAGAAAAATATGAAACCCTAGGTGCAAGGGAAGGGATAAAGCACTTGAACGACTTCTTAATTAATTTTTGACTATACCGAACTAGAAAATCAATAAATAAGAGGAGGAATCTGTTGTTACTATGCTAAGAAAATTGTGTAACTTTTTAATCTACCTGGACTGGGGTGCCTAGACTAGGTCGGGTGTACTTAGGCACAAGATACTATTCATGGGTGCCTCTGATTATGAAACTGTTAAGAATATGAATTTAATAGTTTTATAAGATGTTTTCCAATTGTCGTTGTTAGTCATATGTATGTTGGTGGTTGATCGCCGAGTTCACCTGAAACCTAAAAAAAAAAAGAGCACCTTGAAAACCCCAAAACACATCAAATCCTAAAAATAAAAATATGTAAATGGGGAGTCAGACTGACCCCAACGGTCACCCGACTGAGGGAACTTACGATCTGAGTGCTAAACTACATTTTAGATTCGACATAGTTCCATGTGTGTGTGGAGAATCATGCGCTAGGTGGAGCTTGTGCAAGATGCACTTGATAAAAAACAATAGGTACATGTAGGAGTATAATTAGATGTGTGTATGTAAAAATAAACATCCCCTCCTATGAAGTGTATGCAGAAGAATGTAATCCCTTGTCCCTTGGATGATAGATAGATGGATTCCTTGATGCTCTTGAAATGCCTTTAGATGTGACCTTAGGTGATAGCAATAGATGCTTAGAGATTGGTCCTTTATTATGGTCACATATATTTGTATTTATATGATTCCCTTTGTTGAATTTCATAAGTAACCACTAAAAGGATGACCACCAAGATAATAATATGCACTATGGCTATAAAAGACCCAAAATATGTGAGTAAGATACAAATAGGTTAGGGGTGCCTAGAGGGGACAAGGGCACATGGGTGTTGGCGTCTTGGTTGGGCGCTGGTGTCTAGACTCAAAAAATCTAAGTATCAAATATCAAACTAGGCAATAGGGTGTGTAAGACTAAGAAGGAAACTAGAAAGAAAGAAAAGAGGCCAATGATAGTGATTAATTAGTACTTTTCTCACTTAGAAATCATATGAATAGTGGTATGTGATCAGGGCCTAGAAATATACCCAAGTGCGTGATGTAATGTCTACATTTTCCCCCACTTTATGTTTTTGAGTGAATGCTCGAAAACATACAATAGATAAGAGATGCATATCTACTAACCATGTAGATCGATGGTGAAAAGTGTGTTGAGGAGACAAGAAAATGTGTGAAGTGAATAATATGAAGTGTGGAAGCTAGGGAAGAGGAAGTGGAAGTGAAATTAGGGGTGAAAGCGTATGTGTATATGTTTCATTGTACCTATTATCATTGTCACTTGATGTGTTCGATGATGTGACTGTCGATTCCTATAAGGATGGACCTATAAAAGAGAAGAGAAAAAGCGTAGTCAAATATGTGTATATGAAAAATTTGATCAAAATATGCAGGAACGTGTATAAAAAGTATATAAAAATGCAAAAAGGAACATGTGCACATGATCTGTGATGTGTTAAAAGGATAGAAAGGATCTTGAAAATGTTGTAGAAGAATGAATTATTTGGGCAATGTCATGCCAAGAATGAGTTTTTTTAGGCTATCTCATGCCAAGTGCGAGTTTTTTAAGCAATCTCACGCCACTGTAGAAGAGTTTAGGGAGAAAGGTCTAGTGTTATTCTCCATCCTTTGAGTATTTCCTAACACTTTATACACCACTACAGATGGTGTGATCCTGATTTGTTCAAGTTTGATCCAGTTTGATCTAACGTGAATAGAAAAATGGAGATAACATGCATGTTTATTACTGGAGGATTGTGTCTGCTATGTGAAAACCACTGTGTAAACTAGTATACGCTATTACAATATGAGAAAATCACTATATATTCCCCCATGTCATAGGTGCCTAGGAAGGGTCAAGAGCACCCAGGTGCTCATGTCTATGTCTAGGTGCTAGTATCTATACTGTGTTGAGGACCAAAGTCAGAGTCAGAGTCCTTTTTGTAACTATATGCTGCTCTATTGATGTTTTGAATTGCATTGTACTGTAACTATGAAATTTTCTATAGGATGCCTAATTCACCCAATGTATGGCCCCTCATTTGTAGTGCTTGCGATATTGCTCTCAAGATGTAGCCCAAAGGGAAGGACCAAACACTGTGTTGAAACTTATACCCATAAGGGGGGAGGGAGTGTGCTTTGTAGAAGCCAAGGCACATGCATAAAAGTTGGATGGAAAAATGTGTTAGTGTAAACAAGATAAATACACATATAAATATAGTTTGTAATCTAGCAAGGCAAGTAGAAAATGTAGATTATGAAAAAGCAGGTTTCAAACATCAGACATCACTTACAATGTCACAAGACACTTAGGGCCAAAGTGGCCAAAAGTATACATAGTGCACATAAGACAAAGGGTGTATCCTGTAAACAATGACAAACAATGAATAATAATTTCAAACAAAGTATCAAACACCATGGTGGCAATAGTTTCTGCAAAGAAAAATATTGCACATGAAACACCCGTTAGTATGTTTAGAAAGATAGAAAGTATGTCTGAAGTAGTATATAACAAAATAATAACAGTTGAGATGTGTAAGAAATTACATGTCCCCAGAGCCATTGTGGGACTGGTAGAGGAATAGTGCCAAGCATCCGTGTTGCATGTAATAGATATGTGTAAAGATTGCACTCAAAAATGTAACGAAAGTGAACGTGCATGCATTTATAGAAAATATATGACATACAAATATATGTCTACCATAGGAAGAAAAGTGTACATATGAGTATACTTAAGCAAGACCAATGTGCAACCAAGATATGCAATATATTGTGAGTGTGAATGGAATGGAATGCAAAGTGATCATGATAGGAGCAATCATGCTCCTAAGAAAATATAGATGAGTATACCTAAGATGAGGTTCATTTATAATAGACCCCTAAGTAGTCAAGAATGAACCATATAACAAGAGTACATCATAAGTAAATGGTTTAAATTGTGTGCTAGAAATATATGATCAACATAGCATAGAGCATAAAGAGTGAGTGAGTGTGGTGAGGTTCATTTCAAATTTAGACCCTTAGTAGTTGAGTATGAACGTGAAACTAGAGTGCGTCATCAGGATGTGTGTTAGAAATATGTGTCGTGAATACACCAAGTGTGAAATGTGTCATGTGTGAGGTTCATGAATGTAGTGAGCCCTCAACAATCAAGTGTGAACCATAGAAAAAGAGTCCACCATTAGGTAATGATGATACAAATGTATCAATATGTATAATGATGCTAAGAAATATAGCATATGCAACACAAAGCATAATAGAGGTAATGAGAGACACGTGATAATGCTAGAAGGGGGAGAGAATAAGCGTAATGCCCCCCAAGTGTGTCCATCATGGAGATCTATGTGGTGATGTGAGAGGTACCATGCCATCGTGGGAGAGTTTCATCTGTGTCATGATAAGAGAGAGAGCTAATACAATGGTAGGTAGAAGCAACACTAGGACTATGCCATGGTGGGGGGAGCTTTAAATGTGTCTTGGCACCAATATAAGAAGTAGTTTATTTAACAAAAATGATTGACTATTGAAATGGTGGATTATTAGATAACACTATTGAAGACTTGATAGGTGGTATTAGGCTGATTTTGAGAGGCAGTTGTTTAGTCGGATTGGGTTGAATAAGTGACACTTGACTGACTGATGAAGGAAAATTAGAAGTGATAGCATGATGCTCATTAGAAGTAGATAAATCAAATTTAGGAACCCATTGGGATGTAATATTTAGAGAAGGGAATGTAACATAATTTTGTGCAATGAATGAGGTAAAACCTTAACACTCAAGATGCTTGATTCTTTGTCATAAAGCATAATAATCATTGTTATTATGTCCATTGATTTGATGATAAGTACAAAATGGGAGACCTTGATATTTAACCAGCTGATAATGAGGTTAACAATGAGTAGATGGAAATATTATCAATTGATGGGTAAGTGGATGAGGAATAATATTAAGTTTCTTATTATTATGATCAAATTTTATAGCATTGGGAGTGATAAGATTTTGGGTTCACCGATAGAGAACATGTACAGACATAAAATGAGGATGATAAGAAGAACTAATGTGATCCTGAGAAGTGTCCTTAAGATGTTAGATTCATATTGAAGAGATGTGATCATGGATTCTAGAGCATGAAAGTTATCTTGAAATAAAGAAATGTAAAGCTTGGATAGACTTGCAGATTGATTTAATTGGCATTAGAACTAATAAAGTCATTAGATAGGTGATCAAGATGGCACTGACTTGTGAAGGACGTATGTTGATAGAGAGATACATAATTTCTAGAAGTTTGTGAAGAGCATCTTAACAATATGGGTTGCATTTGAAGAAATTAAAACAATTATACTTGAGAGACCTAATGGTCTATGCGAGAAGAAAAAATAAGATCCAAGAGTGATCAAATGAGATGGGTTCATGAAATTATTTAACAAAAATAGAATTTTGTAAAACCCTAATTACAGAGTCATAACACAATGATATATCATTAAAGTGCAGATCTAACCTAAGAAATAATCTAGAAAAATATGAAACCCTAGGTGTAAGGGAAGGGATAAAGCACTTAGTTGATTTCAAAATTAATCATAGACTATACCAAACTAGAAAAATGATAAACATGAGGAGAGGAAAATGTGTTACTTGTACTTAGAACACTGTGTACACTAGTAACGCTCTTACAATATGGAAAAGCCATAGATTCGCCATGTCATAGGGGCCTTAGGAAGGCAAGAGCACCCAGGTGCTCATGTCTATGTCTAGGTGCTAGTATCTATATTGTGTTGAGGACCAAAGTCAGAGTATGAGTCCTTTTTGTAACTATATGCTGCTCTATTGATGTTTTGAATTGCATTGTACTGTAACTATGAAATTTTCTATAGGATGCCTAATTCACCCAATGTATGGCCCCTCATTTGTAGTGCTTGCGATATTGCTCTCAAGATGTAGCCAAAGGGAAGGACCAAACACTGTGTTGAAACTTATACCCATAAGGGGGGAGGGAGTGTGCTTTGTAGAAGCCAAGGCACATGCATAAAAGTTGGATGGAAAAATGTGTTAGTGTAAACAAGATAAATACACATATAAAATATAGTTTGTAATCTAGCAAGCAAGTAGAAAATGTAGATTATGAAAAGCAGGTTTCAAACATCAGACATCACTTACAATGTCACAAGACACTTAGGGCCAAAGTGGCCAAAAGTATACATAGTGCACATAAGACAAAGGGTGTATCCTGTAAACAATGACAAACAATGAATAATAATTTCAAACAAAGTATCAAACAACCATGGTGGCAAATAGTTTCTGCAAAGAAAATATTGCACATGAAACACCCGTTAGTATGTTAGAAAGATAGAAAGTATGTCTGAAGTAGTATATAACAAAATAATAACAGTTGAGATGTGTAAGAAATTACATGTCCCCAAGAGCCATTGTGGGACTGGTAAGAGGAATAGTGCCAAGCATCCGTGTTGCATGTAATAGATATGTGTAAAGATTGCACTCAAAAATGTAACGAAAGTGAACGTGCATGCATTTATAGAAAATATAATGACATACAAAATATATGTCTACCATAGGAAGAAAAGTGTACATATGAGTATACTTAAGCAAGACCAATGTGCAACCAAGATATGCAATATATTGTGAGTGTGAATGGAATGGAATGCAAAGTGATCATGATAGGAGCATCATGCTCCTAAGAAAATATAGATGAGTATACCTAAGATGAGGTTCATTTATAATAGACCCCTAAGTAGTCAAGAATGAACCATATAACAAGAGTACATCATAAGTAAATGGTTTTAAATTGTGTGCTAGAAATATATGATCAACATAGCATAGAGCATAAAGAGTGAGTGAGTGTGGTGAGGTTCATTTCAAATTTAGACCCTTAGTAGTTGAGTATGAACGTGAAACTAGAGTGCGTCATCAGGATGTGTGTTAGAAATATGTGTCATGAATACACCAAGTGTGAAATGTGTCATGTGTGAGGTTCATGAATGTAGTGAGCCCTCAAAAATCAAGTGTGAACCATAGAAAAATATTCCACCATCAGGTAATGATGATACAAATGTATCAATATGTATAATGATGCTAAGAAATCTGACGTATGCAACACAAAGCAAAATAGAGGCAATGAGAGACACGTGATAATTCTAGAAGGGGAGAGATTAAGCTTAATGCCCCCCAAGTGTGTCCATCATGGAGATCTATGTGGTGATGTGAGAGGTACCATGCCATTGTGGGAGAGTGTCAACTATGTCATGATAAGAGAGAGAGCCAACACAATGGTAGGTAGAAGCAACACTAGGACTATGCCATGGTGGGGGAGCTTTAAATGTGTCTTGGCACCAATATAAGGAATAGTTTATTTGACAAAAATGATTGACTATTGAAATGGTGGATTATTTGATAACACTATTGAAGAATTGATAGGTGGTATTAGACTGATTTTGAGAGGTGGTTGCTTAGTCGGATTGGGTTGAATAAGTGACACTTGACTGACTAATGAAGGAAAATTAGAACTGATAGCATGATGCTCATTAGAAGTAGATAAATCAAATTTAGGAACCCATTGGGATGTAATATTTAGAGAAGGGAATGTAACATAATTTTGTGTAATGAATGAGGTAAAACCTTGACACTCAAGATGCTTGATTCTTTGTCGTAAAGCATAACAATCATTGTTATTATGTCCATTGATTTGATGATAAGTACAAAATGGGAGACCTTGATATTTAACCAGCTGATAATGAGGTTAACAATGAGTAGATGGAAATATTTTCAATTTGTGGGTAAGTAGATGAGGAATAATATCATGTTGCTTATTATTATGATCAAAATTTAGAGCATTGGGAGTGATAAGATTTTGGGTTCACCGATATGAGAACATGTACAAGACATAAAATGAGGATGATAAGAAGAACTAATGTGATCCTGAGAAGTGTCCTTAAGATGTTAGATTTCATATGGAAGAGATGTGATCATGGATTCCAGAGCCTGAAATTTATCTTGAAATAAAGAATGTAAAGCTTGGATAGACTTGCAGATTGATTTATTAGCATTAGAACTAATAAAGTCGTTAGATAGGTGATCAAAGATGGCACTGACTTGTGAAGGCCGTATGTTGATAGAGAGATACATAATGTCTAGCATTTTGTGAAGAACATCTTTACAATATGGGTGCATTTGAAGAAATTAAAACAAGGATACTTGAGAGACCTAATGGTCTATGCGAGAAGAAAAAATAAGATCCAAGAGTGATCAAATGAGATGGGTTCATGAAATTATTTAACAAAAATAGAATTTTGTAAAACCCTAATTACAGAGTCATAACACAATGATATATCATTAAAGTGCAGATCTAACCTAAGAAATAATCTAGAAAAATATGAAACCCTAGGTGTAAGGGAAGGGATAAAGCACTTAGTTGATTTCAAAATTAATCATAGACTATACCAAACTAGAAAAATGATAAACATGAGGAGGAATATGTTGTTACTGTACTTAGAATATTGTGCGACTATCATAACTACTTGGACTGGGGTGCCTAGGCTAGGTCAGGTGCGTAAAGGCAACAAAGACTACTTCAAGTCATCTGGGACTGCCAAACTGGTCGAAATCTAAATTTTAGAGTGACATAAGATGTTCACTAAATGTCAGTTTTAGTCATCTACATGTCATTGGTTTATCGCTAAGTTCACCTGAAACTTGATAAAATAAAGAGAACCTAGAAAAAACCAAAAACACATCAAATCCTAAAAAGAAAAAGATGTAAATAGGGAGTTGGACTGACCACGACAGTCACATGACTGAGTGAACTTACGAACCAGCAACTGCACTACATTTTAGACTCCATATACTTCTAAGTGTGTGTGTTTCTAGAATTGTGCACTAGGTGGATCTTGTGTAAGATGCACTTGATAATGAGAAATAACTAAATGTAAGAATGTAAGTAGATGTGTGGATGTCAAAATAAACATCCGCTCTTATGAAGTGTATGTAGAAGAATGCAATCCCTTGTCCCTTAGATGATAACTAGATGGATTCCTTGATGCTCTTGAAATTCCTTTCGATGCAACCTTAGCTGATAGTAATAGATGCCTAAATCTTGGTCCTTTATTATGGTCACATAGCTTTGTATTTATATGATTCCATTTGTTGAATTTCTTAATTAACCACTAAAAGGATGACCACCAAGAAAATAAGGTTCATAACGGATAGAAAATACCTAAACGATGTGAGTAAAATACAAAGAGGTCAAGGGTGCCTAGAGGGGATGAGGGCACATGGGTGTTGCTTTCTTGGCTGGGCACTGGTGTTAAAACTCAGAAAAGATGAAGTATAAAAAATCAGATTGGGTAATAGGATGTGTAAGATGAAGAAGAAAACCAAAAAGAAAGAAAAGAGGCCAATGAAAGTAGTCAATTAATACTTTTCTCGCTTAGGAATCATATGAATAGTTGTATGTGATTAAGACCTAGAAATATACCCTAGTGTGTGATTTAGTGTATACATTTCCCCCCACTTTATGTTGTTGATTGAATTCTCAATAACATACAATAGATAAGAGATGCATACCTGATAACCATGTAGATTGATGGTGAAAAGTGTGCCGAGGAGACAAGAAAAAGCATGGAGTGAATAATATGAAGCGTGGAAGCTAGGGAAGAGGAAGTGGAAGTGACCCTAGGGGTGAAAGTGTATGTGTATATGTCACATTTTACCTATTGTTATTGTCACTTGATGTGTTTGATGATGTAAATATTTCTTCCCATAAAATTTACGTTTTTTCATAATTTCTGGCAAGTTAAAGTCTGGATGCTTTGATTGGAATATTGATTTGAAGTTCGAATGGTTACTTGAATTCAGTTACTTTCCTCTCTTTGATGTATTTTAGTATTGCTATTTCAATTCAGTCTGAGTGTGTTATTTCAATTTCATTTCAATTCAAGTTGAGTGTGTCATTTCAATTATATTACTTTGCTTTGGTGTGTGTACTTCAATTTTAGATAAAGAATTTCCCTTTACAACATTTTTATTACAACAATGTCATTTCAGTAGCTTAGTATTACATTTACGTAGATTAGCAGAAAACTGGAGGAAAACATAACAAACAAACCCCCCAGAGTGGAACCGAAAAAATAACTGAATGCATAGGGATTCATTGCATACAACCTAGGACACAACCCTGGTTTTATAATGACACTGGCAGAAGAATCTGTTAGTTAAATGATTGGAGAATATAATGACCCATCATTTTTGGCACCATTTCCAGGGACACCATAAGCAAAACACACCATTTTATCCATCTTACATGTTATGGGTGTTAATGAAGCTAATCTATGTAACCATTAGAATTCCCAAGCCTTGTTTACACGACCAATATTGATGCACATGCCACAAGATGCTAAAGGGAGATTTATACCTCGTAACATTCAAAGAATATATCTAAACAGAGCACTTGTAGAGAACATTGAAAGTGACATAGAATCTAATACAACTCCTAGTTACCTTTCTGAACATTCTACATCATCCTATTTAGAACCAAAATAGACCTTCAGAAATGGAGGAGACAATGGTAATAATAAAAGACCCATGGGTAGAAATTTTACCTATCCTATTGTCCTAGATGAAGATGAGGATACACCCATGAAAAATATCTCTCCATCCATCCTCCCTATCTTTTGAGGAATGACTACAGAAGACCCAGACCATTTTCTATTTGAATTCAAAGTTCTTTTCTAGACATATGACTATCAAACAGACAATAAAAAACTCAAAATTTTCCTTCCACCCTCAAAGAATCTGCTATGAGGTGGTTCATGGGATTATCCCCTAACTCCATTCACACATGGGAAAACATGGAAACAACCTTTTTGGAAAAATATCAAGACTACTGCAGGGGAAGAGATAGGAAAGAAGATTTTTTCAGATAAAGTAAAAGGAAGATGAAAATTTAGAAGATTATCTGGATAGATTTCTCTTTCTCCATTGTAGGAGTGGTTATGAGTTACATGTGGATATCACTAAGACAATTTTCCTTAAAGGACTTGATGAGGAAACCAAGGATTCCCTCCATCTTATGGGAGGAGGTGATGTGCACAAACTTAACATGGACAGAGATCACTGAGTTATGTAGAAGTTACTCTAGAACAAGAGGAGGTATAAGGAAGAGAAAAACATCCAAGACCACCCTAGGTACCTCAAAATTCTCGAGGAAATGGATAACATGAAAACATACATCTTGTCGCAATTGACATCAACCATTGATGGGATGAAAGCCAAGACCAATACTGCCAAAGAACCTTTGGACATATATTGTCCTAAATGTAGAAAGAGACATCCTTTGAGAGAATTCCCTTTGGATGTCACATACATGTGCTTGATTTGTGATGTCCCTGATCATGATACTAACCATTGCACTTTCTTTCCTCAATTGAAAGAAAGAGTGAATGCCATGTCTCAAGCAAATGTAGAGGTAAAATTTGTTCAGAGGCCAAATAATCAAACTGTGTATGCTCCTAGACCTGCTCAAAACCCCTGGATAATGTCATGGCCCAACCAGGCTCCTCAACCTACTTGGGGACAACCTGAGTGGACACCACCAAACTAGATGGTTTATCCACATCCACCACCATGGATGAATCCATACAATCAGCAGGGTTGGACACCACCAACCAATGCACAACCATGGAAAAACCAACAATGGGCACCTCAACAGAATTCTAATCAATAGAGGAGGTTTCAAAAACCATGACAAATTTAATGGCCCCACTACAAAATTACCAACAACAAGGGTAAGAAACAAAAACTCAACTTCTATACCAGCCTGTAGAAAATCCTAAGAATAAACAAACAACTTCAATTAATGAAGCAGGACAAAGTGATACAATGCAGGTAAGTGCTATCAATGATATGCAACTGAGGTCTAGGAGAACAATCACCAATCCTCCTATTGTTATCACAGAAATACTTAAGGAAAATGTGAGAGAAGAGGAACCTAAGGAAAAGGAAGACACTAAACATGTTCCACAAATGCAAGCCACTAGGAATGACCAAGAAAAAGATAAGAATGCCCATGTAGCTCCTTTTCTTGAATGATTAAAAGAAACTTAGATTGCAGAAGAAACAACACTAGTTCATGAAGTTGAAAAATATGAACATTGAGGTCCCACTTCTGAGAGAAATAAGGGACATTCCTGAGTTAAACCAGACCATTAGAGACCAGTGCATAAATACACCAAGAAGAAAGAAGAAATACCCAAAAAAAGGTTAAAGTGGAAGGGAATCTAGCTGATCTTGTTGCTGGAAAGCTTATTTCACCAAAATATGGGGATCCTGGGTGTCCAGTGATCACTTTTTTAAATGGTTAGTCAATATCTAATGTTTTGGTGGATCTAGGTGCTTCCATCAATGTTATAACTACATATATGTTCAATCTGTTGTCCCTACCAAGATTGCAACCAACCAATACCATTCTCCAATTGGAAGATCAATCTATTGCTATACCAGATGGAGTAATTGAGGATGTAATGGTCACAGTTGAATCTTGGGAGTATCCTGTGGATTTTATGGTCTTACAGCCTAAATCTTGGAAGTTAGGATACCCAGTCATCTTAGGAAGACCGTGGTTGGCTATTGTTGCGGCATACATTGATTGTAGATCAGGAAAAAATGACTATTTTAAATGGGAAAAAATCAAAGAATATTTCATTATATCCTCCTGCTCAGCCATATGTGGATGTTTGTGAACATGTATGGGTAGATTTTTGAGATACTAACAATCTGAGTTCTTTTTATCTGGCCACCATTGCAATGAAAAATCACATGGAAGAAATTGTTGAGTCATACCCAATGTATGATGAAGTGGATGTTGTGGCTACCGAAATTGAAACTATGGCTACAAAAATTGGAACTGAGGCTATGGAAACATCTATTTTGAACTTATCTGAAAAATATTACCTTGGTTGAGTGACATTTCTAATGAAAATTATATAGAAACCTATGATTATCATGACGAATGTACAATCACTGATTTCCATTTCCTTTAGCCAAGGTTATGTCTCTTGAAAATATGACTATTTTGCACATGCTTTAGCCTCATGTTTTCCCATTGAATTCTTTAATTTTTGATGTAGAGATCACTATTCTGAAAGATACCAAACAAGTGACTGTTGACATAGGAAGAGAGCTGACCATTGGTAATAATTTAGAGGCCTACCAAGAGACTAGGGTTGTAGAAATTTTGAGGAAGCATTCCCAAGATTTTTCTTGGGATTATACTGACATGAAAGGGATCCATCCAAGCATCTGCACTCATCATATTTACACTTAGGATATTAAACCTGTGAGAGAGCCACAACGTAGAATTAATCCAACACTGAGAGACATAGTAAAAAATGAGATAGAAAAAATGTTGAAGGTAGGATTTATCTATCCTATATCTGATAGTTAGTGGGTATCACCGCTAGTTATAGTTCCTAAGAAAAATGGGAAATGGAGAATCTTTGTAGACTATAGGGAACTTAATAAAGCCACCAAGAAAGACTACTTTCCTTTGCCTTTTATTGATCAGGTCCTTGACAATCTAGAAGGAAAGAAATAATTCTCCTTCTTGGATGGGTTTAGTGGGTATAACCAAATTAGTATTGCACCTGCTGATCAGGATAAAACCACTTTTACTTATCCCTGGGGTACATTTGCATATAGATTTCTACCATTTTGGACTTTGTAACACACTTGCTACCTTCCAGAGGGAAGTTTTGGCCATCTTTGTGGATCTTACAAATGACTATGTCGAAGTTTACATGGATGATTTTACTATCCATGGTTCAACTTTTGATGAATCTCTGGATAATCTTGAAAAGGTATTAACTAGATGTGAGAAGCACCAACTTTCCTTGAGTCATGAGAAATGTTTGATAATGGTTGATCAAGGAATTGTTTTAGGTCATCATATTTCTGTCAAAGGAATACAGTCAACCCCAAAAAGATTGAGGTAATAACTAAGTTTCCTACGCCAAAAAATCAAACTGACATCAAGAGCTTTCTTGGAAATGTAGGGTATTACAGGAGGTTCATTAAATAATTTAGTAAAATTGTTGCACCTATGTTTTCTTTGCTGACAAAATATTGTGTTTTTGAATGGTCTCCTCAATGTCAGCATGCTTTTGAGATTATCAAAGAGAAGTTAACCACTGCTCTAGTTTTGAGAGGACCCAACTAGGGGCAGCCTTTCCATATTCACACTGATGCTTCTAACACAACAATGGGAGTTGTTCTTGGACAAAAGGATGAGGAAGATTAGATGTATGCCATCTATTTTATTAGCAAGAATCTGACCCCTACGGAGAAAAATTACACCACTATGGAAAAATAATTTTTGGTTTTTGTCTACTCTTTGAATAAATTCAGACATTATATCATTAGATACAAAATATTTGTATACACTGATCATTCAGCCATTCGATATTTGATGAATAAACCAATAGTGGGGGGCAGGATTATTAGATGGTTACTCTTGTTGTAAGAATTTAATTTAACCATTATTGATAAGCCAGGGAAGGCTAATGTTGTTGCTGATTTTATTTCAAGTATTGAATGTTTCAAGAGATGAAGAATCGATCCATGACCACTTTCTAGATGAGCACTTGTTTGCAGTATCAACTCAACCTCCATGTTTTGTTGATCTTACAAATTACCTAACTACAAGGAAGTTTCCTACCTATTTTACTAATAAGGAACGAAGGAGATTAGTTAAAAATAGTGTAACATACAAATGGTGCAATGGAATTTTATTTAAATGTTGTCCTGATATGGTTCTTCGCAGATGTGTTCGGGAAGATGAAGTATATGACATACTGAGAGCTTGTCATGATGAGCCTTGAGGAGGACATTACTCAGTGAAGAGGAAAATTCACAAGGTCCTTGGAGCTGGATATTACTAGCCTTCTCTCCACAAGTCTATCAAGAAGTACATATGGTAGTGTGATGCATGTTAAAGAATGGGGAAGCCTACAATGTCCATGGAAATTCCTCTCAACCCTCAGCTGGTCTTAAGACCATTTGAGAAGTGGGGAATTGATTTTTTTGGACCTTTTGATCCCCCATCCTTTGGGAAAGAGTACCTATTGGTGTGCACTGATTATGTCATAAAATGGGCTGAGGTTCAAGCATTAACATCTACCAATGAGGATGTTGTAGATGAATTTTTGTACAATAGGATTATGTTGAGATTTGGTGTCCCTAGAGCCATTGTATCTTATCAGGTACCTCAATTTATGTCTAACATGATTGAGGCTTTCCTGGATATCTACCGAATCAAACATTGGAAATCATCACCATATCACCCCCAATCCAATGGGTAGGTGGAGATCACAAATAGAGAGCTTGAGAACATTTTGACCAAGGTTGTGAATGTAGACATGAAGAATTGGGTACCAAAACTCCCAGAAGCAGTATGGGCCTACAACACAACCTGGAAGACTACTACTGGTTTCTCCCCATATGAACTTTTGTATGGAAAAAAGCCACTATTACCCGTGGAATTCAAATTGCAGACTTGGAGAACAACACTGGAAATAGGAATTGAACTGGATGAAGCACAACGTGAAAGAGTGATGTAGCTGAATGAATTGGATGAGATGAGGATGGAATCATAACAACAGACAAAAAAATCTCCAACATCAGAGGAAAACATGGCATGATGCTCGTATCAAACATAGGAAGATTAATGAAGGATATTGGGTCTTACTATTTGATTCCAAGTATCAATAGTTCAAAGGAAAGCTGAGAACACAATGATTGGGACCCTATTAGATCAATGAAGTTTATGAAAATGGTTCTTTGAGACTATTGCCGATTGATGGAGACAAAATAACTCTTCTGGTAAATGGACATAGGCTACAAGTGCATACCAGCGATCGTTGGACAAGGAGATCTTCAACAAGGATATGTTTTTATGCGAGGAAATGGATTCAGTGGAGGAGTTTGGCTCTTTTGGCCTTCAGTAGTTTTTTTTAATTTCAAATAAAGGGAGATGATCATGTTTTTGATCTTCTTCCCCTTTAAATTGTAGTTGTTTTTTTCATGTTTTCAATAAAGGCTAGGAATTATTCTTATTGTACTATACATTAATCCATATTCTTTCTATGAGCACAGGAAGTGGAAATCTACGGAATTCAGTGAGATGATCTGGTAGGGGTAAGTGCATTTTACTTAGCTATGGATATTGGATTTTGAAGCATTTTCCCCATTGCATTAATTCTTCATAATTAATTTGACACAAAAATCAAATCCCAATGTATTTATTACCGATACAAATCAAATATTGTGGCACAAAATAAAGCTTAAATGAATAGTGATGAAACTATGTGTCACATGTAGGGTTCATTTTAAGAGACCTCTTAGAAATTAGAGGTAGAAAATACCTGGTGAATATCCTCGGAACCGGTTTTGTGGGAAGGTGAATTTTTTGGGGGTCTGACGACAAAATTTTTGCCTAATTTTTAAGAGGTGTGACAGAAGGCTACAGACGCATGACAGGATATTTATTGTCACATGTCAACAAGGTGGTTGATGTGTGTCAATAGAACCTCACTGATGTGCATCAACAACCTTGTTGACACAAGATAGGAGATTTGTTGACGCGCGATAACAAATATCTTGTCGCGCGTCTACAGCCTCTGCCCTCAGTCGTGCAACAAAAAAAAATTTGTGTCATGTGTCAACAAACTCTCTATCGTGCGTCTACTTCCTCCACAATCCTGTCACACGTCAACAAACTATCTATGTCGTGCATTAACAAACTCTCCATGTTACACGTCAACAAACTCTATATCACTCGTTTGCAGCCTCCGCCCTCCTGTCACGTATCTTTAGCCTCTTCTCTCATGTTGCGCATCTACTGTACTTGATAATACATATGCCCCTAGGTGGTATGAGTGATCTAGTAGTGTTCTACATGGTGAATAATCTAGGATTATATAGGGGATAGTTTCAAGGGTAGGAAAATCCGACCCCTAAATAAAATTAAACTGTAATTTTTATGAACAAGTCACTGACATGTGCCAGAAAATTTGCCTTTTCAATTTTTTCAAAAATGGAATATTCGCCATATTACGAATATTCACCACTAAAATTATCCTTGGTCACATGAATGTTTTAAATGAAAGGGATGCGTGGCTTGTAAGAAATTAAAAGTGGTATGGGTATTTATTATGATTGGATATGCGCCATAATTATGTATTAAAACTTTCCCATGCAAAGTGTGTCTTATCAACTTTGTGCACTACCAATTTTGCATCGACCTTGGAGCATTCAAATGATTAAAAATTTCTAAAAACTATCATTGTCAAAAACTCCATACTATCACCCTGAGATTTCTCCCAATTCCAATTTTTCCATTCTACTAAATATTTTCCACAGCCATATATGCCATGGGTTAGAAAAAGAAGGTTGATCCTGATTCTCCTGAGACATTGTTGCAGAATGCTGCCATATCCTAGATATTTCATGATGTTGGGTGGTTGGATTTTATCTGGAAATTTGAAGGTTTTGATGAATACTTGATCAATGAATTCTTAATCAATTTTCAGGAAACATGCTCTCAAATCTAGAGGGAAGAGGGTTGAGATCAATTACCACATTGTTTATGACCTCTCTAGTTTGCCAAATTTTGGTCTCAGAGTTTTGACCAATACTCCTCTTAAAGATTTGATACCATTGTTTCATGAAGAGGGTGAAGATCTTCCAAAGGTAATCCTGACTCCTCTTGGTGTTCAGAAGGGAATTCAATGCATGAGAGTCTACCTAGAATATGGAAAGAGGTTTCCAGATGGGTCAATAAATACTTTATTTGTGACCGTCAACCATTTATGCTTGAGAGGGGATTATCTAAATTTTTTAACTCATCTGAAAAGAGGGCATGTAAACCCTGAACTCGAGGGTCAATTTACCTAAGTATTTGGTAGACACAGTCATTAAGTTAGGCTAGAAATATAAAAATGGAGGAGGAAGGGCTTCCTTGAAGCATCTAGGGCTCATTTAACTCATTTTATTGCATCAATGTTTTCTATAGACCCAAGAGGAGGCTTGAGAACATCAATGCAGGGGATACTTGAAAGCAGAAGAGAACCAATAAAGATCAGTATCCCAACATTCGTCCAGAGCTCGAGTTGGTACCATCAACCTTCAAAGGAAACCATGGGTGAATCTTCTGGTCAGTGACCAACTACCCTCCTGTACCATAAAGTTATAAGGGAAAGAACACTAAGATGAATCATTCCTCTATGCCAACAAGGCACAAGATGGTCTTGAAATTTGTAGAAACCTATGAAATTTCTCGGCTGTGTAGTATTTAATGAAGATTCTGCCCCTATTATAGAAGAAAAGGATAAATCTGGTACTTTCCATTGTTCCACTTGAGCAGTCCAAAGATGATGTGTTTTCACCCAACATTTCCAAAGCGAAATTTCCTGATGCTGACATGGCAAGAAACTCCTACAGCTCCTGAAATAGAGGTCAAGGCTTTAGAAGTACCCTCAACACCAGAAACACAGACTAAAACTTTGGAATCTACTTCAGAAGGAGATGGGTGGTCTAGAATCCCATGGAGATGAGGTGCTTAAAATGTTATCAAGATGAAATTTCTTCCTTGAAGGATAAATTAAAAGGTATGCACAAAACTAATTTGTCTTTGCAAACTGAATTCACAGCAAAGGACTGTAGAGAAGGTTAGATAAATTAATACTTTAAAAGTATAGGTTAGCAGTCTTAGGAGACAACGGAACATCGGTCTTAATTTATGGAATACTTTAAATTGTTTATCTCTTCAAAATAAGGATTTGATCAAGGATAAACAAACAACTTAAAAAGGAAATAGAGGCCGGTACAGATGAGAAAAAGAAATTAGAATCAATCATAGATTTTTGTGTGTCCCTTAGCTTATAATTTGCTTGCTTTCCGCAAATCTTCTTCTATCTACAATATGTTTATCCAGGAGAAATTCTATGTTTGAAGTTAATGACACTATGCACTAAGGAACCCCATGTTGCACCAGATGGCAAAACCTTTTTGGAGATTTACCATAATAGTACCCTAAAGTTCAAAACCTATTGTGTGAGTTTTATCTTCATAACATGTTAGTCAAAAATGTGTCTGACTTCTTTATTAATCTATTCATGGGAGATTTTTCAGATTAAGGCCTTTCAGTCCTTGTTGAGAAACCAAATTATTTGGAGTGAAAAAACAGATGTTTTTAATCAGACATCTCATACTTTTGGTTTTTTTGTTGATCAACTCACCACAATGATGTATCAATGAAGAAGAATTTTCAGTCTTTGTATTATCAAGTTGGTGCTGGTGCAAACACTTCACATGTTTTGCATCAGTGTATACAGAGATTTTGAGGCCTTTAGCCAACAACATTTTGGTGAAGCAAGGCAAGCCTGTGATAGGAGATGGGATACCTTAAATTTACCATTGAAAAGAAGATAAGTCATTTCTCCTTAGAATCTCAGTCTAGAGTATGAGTCGAGGTGATGCACTTGTAACAATAATTCGGAAGTTATATGAAAAGGATAACAAGTAATATAGTGATGAATGGGTTTGAATTCAGGTAAGACCACCTCTTCTCCTCATCCCCATGACCACATGGAAAAACAACACTGATCAGTCCCATGATAGTTTCATAGCCTGGGTTGAGGCTATTTCCACAACTTAGGGATGTAAGGGCACTAGGAAATAATATGTTGATCAATTTGAAGAGTATGACATGGCTCAATAGCTTAGAGAAAGAGCATGAAAAAGATAAGGTTGCATATGGAAATGCAATAGGTAAAAGGTAGGGGAGATGATGGGTTCATTATTTGAGTCATTATATGATCTGTGTGTCTATTTATTTGTCTTTAAAACATGATTAATTAAGTGCACAGAGATGCTTTACATAGCTTTATCCTAGTGAAGTTAATGCATTTCTCTTGATTATGTTCATGTAAAATGTTGATTGTGTAACTTCCTATTAACCACCTCTATGAGTGAATTATGGTGACATGTGTAGGATGATAATGGAAATTTAATTCCACCGATGCATGGATTTGTGATCAAGGAACTGAGTCTACAATCATCATGCATAGTGGAGGAATTTTTCATAACCATTCTAACCTGACCTACAGACATGAAGCATGATTTTAGCATTTCCATAGTATTCTGGTAGGGTTATTGATGGACAAGTCTAATGCCTATAACTATGGCATGATGTATAACTATTTAATTCTATATATAGACAGGTCCTTGAAAAATAATGAGTTAGTTAGTTAATACCAATATTTTTTACAAATACAACTTCTATCTAGTTTTTACTATTTTATCTGAGAATGTTCAAGAACTTATTTCTGAATCAATACAATAGATGTTGTTTTGAACAAATTTTGGTGTTGACTTAAACTCCATCCTTAGGGAGAGAAAGTGGCTAACTTAGACCAAGGTGACTGGAGGATTTCTATGCTTTATGTTTGCTCGTAATTTGTGGCAAGTTAAAGTTTCTATGTTTTGATTTGAATATTGATTTGAAGTTCGAATGGTTACTTGAATTTAGTTACTTTCCTCACTTTGATGTATTTCAGTATTTTTATTTCAATTCAGTTTGAGTTTGTTATTTCAATTTAGCATTTCAATTCAAGTTGAGTGTGTCATTTCAATTTTGTTACTTTACTTTGGTGTGTGTGCTTCAATTTTAGATAAAAAATTTCCCTTTGTGGACATTTTTATTACAAAAATGTCATTTTAATAGCTTAGTATTACATTTCCATAGATTAGCATAGAAAACTAAAGAAAACAGGTAACAAACAAACCCCGTAGAATGGAACCAAAAAAATCACTGAACACATAGGGCTTCATTGCATACAACCTAGGACATAACTCTAGTTTTATAATGACAATGGTAGAAGGTTCCATTAGTTAAATGATTAGAGAATACAATGACCCATCAGGATCCATCTTCATATGATATGTATCAACCTTATACTATGTAGTTGTTTTGAGGATTAATCGATAGTTATGGTTGAATTATGATCATTGATGTGACTGAATATGGAGATGTGTTTATACAATTGATCTTAGTTATGGTTATTATCTGATCTATTGTGTTTCCATGATATGGTGTATGCAATGGTTATTATGATTGAATGATTAATTGGATAATTATCACTATAGTTATGCATGTTAACAACATGACAAGCATACAAAAAAGGAGGTAATTTATACCTCCATGTATTACGGGTAAGAATTCAGATCTCCCTGAATGAGGGTGTCAATGCACATAACATTTAAGTGGATAAACAAGACTACATTTTGGTTCTATTGTCGGGACCTCTTTTCAAACTATTTTTCAAGATGTTACATGTTGATGGCGTATTGATTGAATTTGGAGAGCATTAAAAGTTGGGTAGGTGAAAAACAAGATAAGTTTGCATAGGGGTATAGTAATGGACATGATTTCAATGCATATAAGTGGGTGGAAGACAATATTTGTCATGAGATCTATGAGACCTTCTTCAACCTCTTCTTAGTAGAATTGTACGAGTGGTTATTAGCGTATGCATCAAAGCATTTTTGGGAACCTAGGCCAAGGATTTGGATGTAGGAAGATTATTAGACTCTCTTTAATGTGGATAAGGAGTAGACTAGAGTTTTAGACCATTTGTGGGCTAGTGTGTTGTACATTGGAATATACTATTTCCATGTATTGGTCTCCATAGGTAGCTGAGTTTGAATTTTTACATGAGCCCAAAGGATATAATCTACACATTATTCATTTTGCAATCAAGATATTGATGGTATAACTAGACTATGAGAGGATACTCATGGCTAGTTAAAGTCTCAGTGTGTGTATGGGTAGTAGCTAGTGAGGGGAAAGATGGCGGAAGCCCAGGCATAAGATAAACAAAGAGAGGAAATATGGCTCAAGTATAATAAATCACGAGAGGGGTAAATGGCACAATCATAGGATGTTGAGGAGTCACTAGAGCTGTGGAGGATAATGGCTCATGAAGGTTTTGAATTTCTTGTAGAAGACGAGGAGCCATAACATCAGGATCTCCCAACATTAGGAAAGTGTGGTAGAGAGTCCCCTTTGGATTTGGATGAGAGTAGGTATGAGCAAAGAATGAGGATAACATGAATGCATCTGATCCCACCTAGCCACCTAGCCATTCCGTAGGGTGTTCCAGATCTAGAGGTATTCATTGAGATGCAATCTATTGTGGGTAAGCAAACATATATGGGTATTTATCATTTTACATTGGATTCATAAGTACATCATATAAAATATATACATATGGTAGCGTAGAAGGTGCCATTGTTTGGGAGTATGGCTACAAGATTATTTTAAGGAGTGTCATCAACACAGAGTGTTGATGCACAGACCATTGCGAGCAATTCTCTGGGTGTTGTAACTAAGCAAACCATGTGTGTTTAGTTTAGTACTACAAGTGTGACACAAGGAAGTTCATCAACTGGTCTGCATATTACAGTAGGGGATGCGGGAAGATCAAGGGGATCAGGTCAACAACCACCTAGAGGAAATACTAGTGGGAGTTCTAGTTTTTGATCTAGAGGATAGGGTCTACATCCAAAACAACCACTGGACCAACCTCTTTAATCAAAGTAGACACCTCAAGTCTAGTATGAGATGTTTCTCCACTTATCATAGTATAGAGGTATTGAAGATGTAGTAGAGAATGTGCATAAGTGAGCTACTATGATGCGCTAAGGGAATGACATCTTTAGATAGAAATGCGAGTCAATTTTCCACTACTCTTCAAGGGTACACACATAGATGGTACAAAAAGTATGAACCACATCAGACTATGGTGGACTATAATGCTTTGCGTATTGTATTTTTGGTTGAGTTTCACATCTCAGAGTTTGAACAACAAAGCATCAGCACACTCTAAGGACATCAATAAAGTCTTATTTGAAAGTATAAGAGAGTATGTCGTGTGTTTTAAGAATTTGTTTTCTAAATTGTCTTATGATATTCATCCTAGTTGGCATGCACAATGGTTATTTGGAGGATTTTTAACCCCATTTAGAAGAACCTTATCTCATAAGACATATGTGGCTCTACACGAGGCCTTCGAAGCATCTATGCACGTTGAGGTGGTTTTAAGTGTTGATAATGGAGTGATCCCATTTTTAGAGGCACATATCAGAGCCATGGTGAAGTAGTTAGAGAAACTCTTTTCCAACTCATCACATGAGACACGCAGTTGTATATGGTGCATAGATTGTGAGGTTCAGGTACATGCTAAGGATATTTTCCCACGTAAGTCAGTGTCCACATTTTTACTGAAGTGTGATTTTTTTCACAAGGACCATAATGTTCAAAATTGTCCTCTCTTACAACAAACAATTAAAAAGAATGTGTCCATGTATTGTAAGATTTTCCATGCTAATACCCATGACACCATTAACTGCAAACTGATTGATCACATCCATGAAGCCATTGAAACAAGGTTGTGCCATACTAGTGTGGCGTGTGGATCAAAAGAGTAGGAATGACAACATAATTAATGGTGCAACAATGGGTATAACAAGAATGAAGGATTTTAAGGAGGATATCGAGGCCGAGGTCATGGTAGTGGTAGAGGAAGCTTCGCTAGAGGAACATGCTACACTTGTGGGTCCCTTGATCATTATTAGTATGATTTTCCTCATAGTGTAGTTTTCTCATGGTATGGGAAGTAGTGAAAGTTAGAGGATTTCCTGAAACCAATATGAGCACATGAGTAAGAAAAAGAAAAAAGACAAGGGCACGGGGATGATTAAGGTACAATGCATATTTACTTAAGTGGATGCCTAAGAAGATACCTAATCCTATGTTATAGATGGTATTAGTTACTACTGTAGACACTAAAATTAGGTCACACTCCCCTTTCGTCCCTCGACATATAAGCACCCTTTATTACATTTACCTAGCCATGACCCTCTTCACCCCACTAATATTAATTTAATTAATTAAACTAAATTAATGCAATATCCTCACTATATTTGTTATTTAAATATCT
This sequence comes from Taxus chinensis, assembly GCA_019776745.2. Classification (NCBI taxonomy): domain Eukaryota; kingdom Viridiplantae; phylum Streptophyta; class Pinopsida; order Cupressales; family Taxaceae; genus Taxus; species Taxus chinensis. The sequence continues at coordinate 734,789,553 of CM034146.1, forward strand.
TATTTAAATAATATCTACACATACAGTTCACTAAGACACCTCACTAAGCTAACTCAACCTAAGACCTATTCTTAGCAAGTTACCATAACTAACTAAGACTTACCCAAACCCTAAAAATCAATGCCTACATTCCCTCTAACCACATTCCCGCATGCTCACAAGAAGCTCCTAGTCTAATCCGTGGGATAACGACATGAGATCCAAGAAAATCAGGAGGATATCCCTAAGTTTAGTAAACCTAGGAAATCCCGCCTTGATCAACGTCAGTTACCCTTAACCGTTGCTAGATTAAACCGGACCACCATCGGTTACCCCTTTTAACCCAAAACAACCTTAAGACTCAAGGTTGGAACTTGGAAGTTGGCAAAAAACATTGGGAGAAAGTTGATGAGTAAGAGCACATCTCAGAGAGATAATGCATCTTCAGAGAGCACATTCCTGTGAAAACTCACATCCAAGGAAGGAGATTGAGCATCTTCTCATACACAACCATTCTAGCCACGATATGATCTATCCAAGCAAAGAGGAGTGTACATGCAACCCATGTAGAAGATTTTCTTAAGTTAATGATCACTCGAAACCTTCAAGCCCATCATCAGCACCTCCATCCTTCACACACAGGCCTTCAGGAATGAAATCCAAGTAAGTACAACATCATACTCTCCTGGTTATTTCCTTTCATCATCATTTTATCATCCATTGTTTATCTTGCTCCTTATTGACCTTCTCCACATTTTCACCTCAATATACCCATTAAAACCTCATAAAAGCCCACTCTCGTCACGCAATACCTTTTCCTGACCAATCTGAAGTCCTTTGTACAATGACAAAGGAGACTAAAAGCTCGTTCTATGACATTTCTAGATCTCACAGTAACCAGCACCGGTTATACCTAACCGCCGTCAGTCAACCCTGACCGACACTCGGTCTCTGGTTTTCCCACATAGCCCTGAACAGAGACCTACCCACCTAATTTCACCTCACCTTCATTCATCGGTGACGTACTTGAGTCCTTTACCTGATCTGTAGAGACCCAGAACCAACCATTTGACCTTTGGATCCTATTCTAGCTGATCCTATTAGATTAGATCTATTTTCTTATTGTGTTTTTAAGTGAGATACCTAAATCATTTTAAAATAACAATAGGATTTAATTTCTTTACAGCATTAAATTGTTTAAAACATTGGACTAACAACCATCTAGGAAGTATCATACTTCACGGATCTAGCTCACGCTAGGAAGTTCACTGCCCATATTGTTTAATTCCTTCTCGTGGTCTTGTTTTCATTATATGTAGTTCCTCTTAGCCAAAAGGAATCTCTCACAATCAGCTGTGGATTCGGAAGTCATATGCGCGCAACGACCCATCAACTGACATTTGAACAGGTATTCCTCCTATGCCTGTTACCCTATCTGTTTCGTCAACACTTCAAAGAAACAATCTAAGAAAAAGGTGAAACATTTTGGCATGCCCGGTGGGACTCATCTAGGGTTCCTTGCAGTTTCATTCATTCCTAGGAAAAAATTGTGTGTTTTTTTCCCTTCTAAAAGTGTACACACTAATTTTCTTCCCTGGTAATCCATCTCTTCTTTCTACTTTCTCTAAAGGAAACTTTTCTTTTGGTGTAATTAAAAAGAATCATTTCTTCATGTTTTCTACATTGTAGTGAAAGAGCATCCCTCTTCCTCTTCATCTTATTATGTCATCCAATTTCATATTTTCGATTTGGGTTTAAAACAAGTGCATTGCATTCTAATTCAGTGCATTAGCTCAAATTAATTGAGGGAAACCTATATGCTGGAAGTCATTACCGAGCTGATGGTTGACAAATGAATCATTGAAACACACTTCTATCCTTCTCTCTTTCTCTGAGTCTTACCAAACCACACACAAAGTTCAAAATACATACATTTTTAAACAACATCCTACCTGGAAGAAGATGTAGGTGATCACACAATCACGACACAGTGGGCACCCAGCTCGCTTCTCTGTCGAGTCATACTTCAGAGCGAAGCCCGACCCCACCATAACATACCTGAAACCTCACCCTTTAGATCTCCTGTCTTTGTAGAAAGCCATCCTCACCAAAAAAATTATTTCACACTTCATGTGTCAGTCCTTAAATAACATACGCTAAACAAACATAATAGAAAGGGCACTCCTAGGATCACATTTTCTTAGTGTTTCTGCTTGGCTTGCATTTTGAGGTGAAAGATCATGTTCATCACTTTTTTTTGTTCATCTTTACATGCTCCTAATCATAGCTGGAGTATTCCAGCTTCACCTGAGTGTGCCTGGGCCATATCATCATCATTTCCAGAATTCTGGGTTTGATTCTACATCAGATTTTAATTCACAACCACTTTCTTTCATCAATGTTTCAATTTCATAGTAACCGTCATCGGTTACCTCTGATCGCCATTGGTTATACTCAACTGACATCAGGTTCCAGGTCCTTTTTGCTAACCTACTCAAAAGGACATATTACTTCACTTTCTTCCACTTTTCACAGTCTATGTCACTATCATTTTTCCCATTGACATTTAATACATCTTCAGATTTGGCATACCTGTCAGATTTTACCTTTTGCCTCACTGTTTACTCACTGTCCATTTTCTACAGTGACCAGTAGTGGTTATCCCTGACTGATGTCAGTTTTACCTAGCTAAGCATCGGTTAACCTATTTCACATTCTAGCCACCGTCTCTTACTTCATCTATTTTTTTATCACTAGATTCACCTGTTCCTGCTTTTCTCTATATCATTTATAGAGAAGTAGCGCTACCTAATCAATACTAGTTCACATGGTGTTGGCCCGAAGACAAGCAAGCACCCTCGTATTCCACGCCAGTTGCTAACCAATGTCACCTAGTCCTTCACCACCTTCTATTTTATCACCAGCCATGGATCCTATCTAGCCTACTACTATCACTACCGAAGATGAGGAGTTCGCACGACTCCTTGACCAGAACCCTGCTGCCTTGCAGTTTTACCTTTCTCACTCATCCACTCGAGATGCCTCAAATCAATTGATATATGGCATGCCCGTATCTATCCCCTAGAACTCTCACACCCACTTCCGCATCGGCCCCATCTAGCTCCATGCTACCCACATCCACTTTACCCCCAGTAGTTTTCACAATTAGGTTCTATACCTCGTTATGACTGCCACATCTGTTACCTCTATGGCACCCATCACATCCACCATACCTTTGACGACTACCCCAAACACAACCTCATCTGCCCCTACTGTCTCATACATACATGTAGCTACATTCCCACCTCCAGTGTTGGTGACCCCTACCCCATTTCAGAACATGGTTCTTTCCATTCCACAATCATTAGGCCCTATTGCCTCTAGGGTTACCACGACCCTTCCACCCCCATATACATACTACCAATAACCTCCTGTTTCATCCATTATTCATTCTAGGCACGTACCCCCTATTTCACTACCTTCTTCTCCACCACCTTACATGGCAGCCCCATACACTAGAATGCCACCCCCATTATATGCCCAAAACCAACCTCCTCACGCTACAGGAGGAATCCAATCATCACAACCCACCAATGACCTAATTAAATTGATATTGGACAAGATGCAGACATTGGAGGCATCAGTTTTCAGCTCCCACAACACTCTCACCTACGACGAGATTTGCAATGATCCTATTCAACCATCCATTCCTATCTGTTCATACCTGGTGCATTGGGAAATGCCTAAGTTCAATCACTTCAATAGCAAAGAAGACCCCCAGCAACATTTGTGGTCATTCAAACATGGGTGTTATTTGATCGTTCATGATGATGCCTTGCTTTTAAGAACTTTTCCCATGTCCCTCACTAGACCTACATTAGACTAGTATAGTGGGTTACCTAAACACTCTATATTCTCATTCAATCAGGTAGCCCAAGCCTTCTTGGATCATTTCTCTATCAATATCGTCAAGAAGGTTACCATGACCGATCTATATTCCACACGTTAGTATGAGGACAAATCTATCACAGATTTTGTCACCTGCTGGCACAACATGATCAATCAACTTACCTTCCAATTGCCACAAACTGAACTCATCGAGCTCTTCACACGAGCTTGCGCTAGACATATCTCACCAAATTTACACGTCCAAACCTTCTGGACATTCAATGAGGCATTCACTATGGCACAACAATTAGAGATTCACGCCATCGAAGAGAATAAAATCTAGCTACACAATAAGAATTCGACATTCAAGTCGAATGATACCTCTTCCTCTTCTAAACCACAAACCAATTATTCAAAAGCTAAGGGCACTGCTAACGTAGTAGTACTCAAGGCCAGCCCAAATCATCCGTTGAATCAAGCTACACCCTCATCTAATATCTCACATGTCCAGACTTTTTGATTCAAACAAGAGCAACGAAAATATACCCCAATTGGGGAACCTTACTCTTCTATTTTATAAAATCTTATCAAAGCTGGAGCCATCAACCTTCTACCCATAAAACCACACACTGGTTTTGACCCTGCTTACCCCATGCCCGCATGGTATAAAGAGCATGATTTTTGTAACTATCACCGAGTAAAAGGGTCTAGAGCGACAGTAACTACATCACTTTCAAGAATATTGTCCAAGAAATGCTCGAGAAAGGTGAGTTAACTATGGATAATCCCAACGCCACCCCCAACAAAAATCTACAAATCTTCAAAAAACCATTTCCCAACCATTCCCCTATTCATCCAATCAAACTGGTGAGACATCCACTCACGATACCCATACCCGTGAGGTTCACGCTATCTTTAACGAGGTACTTGTCACCCTCTCAATTACCTCACATCCCTTCCATAGAGGAAATCCTATCCTGAAATCCTCCTTCTACATTGGAACCAACCTCCATTGTTCCTTCACCAATAAATGAACAAATTTCATCTCCTTCATCACCAGCGGAGGGGTCTTCCACTAACATCGAGCCCCTTTCATCCCTGGCTTCTCCACCAAGAGAACCTTTACCTACAGTACCTCCTCCACCCATAAAGGAGCTTCCATTAGCTCCTCCACCCACAGAGGAGCACCTATCCATTCCTTCACTTATAAAGGGGCTCCCATCATCTCCTCCACCCATCTTAGACTTAGTTGAGATACCTTTGCCTCTTGGAAAGCATTCTCCATAAGCTACCCAAAATCCAACAGACCTACTTTTGGCTCTCTTACCCACGGAAGCTGAAGCTGACCAATTCCTAGTCTCTAAGACGTATTTTACGGGAATTCCCATTAGGTCCTCACCAACTCCACCCACAGATGTGTCATTCTCACATTTTGCTGATCACTTAGATTATGTGGATAGGGATTTATTATGGGGGCACTATACGATGGAAAAGTGACAAGCGAGCGTGGGAATCTACAAGTGAATCTTCCTCACACCTAACCTCCTGAGGTCGTGCCGAGACAGCCGGTGGGGATGGAATATGTATGGGATGCAAACAAACTAGTTAGGCAATCTAATGTCTTCAATACGCATTAGTGGAATTTGTGAATCTAAGGCAAAGAAGGCCCTGCTAACCTGAACTGGTGTGATAGATCGATCGACAAGGATGACTGCTTGAAGGCTCCAATCAATATCGAGCTCTGGCATGATTCGATCTATGGGTTATGGAATACATGGAAAATGACCTAGGATAGTTTGGTGTACGTCTCCGAATAAGGTCATATGGTGGATGGTAAATATAGTTGATTCTATGGACGATTCTCTAGCCTAGTCCAGAACTCTCTAGCTTTGTTAGCTATTGTATCTAGTAAGGATCACAACCGAACATTTGCTCTCTTTCGAGCCCTTCTACACTAATATGGATGTTACCTAGGGTAATCTGTAGTTTGGTTGATTCGACCAAAACATGTGCGCTTGGTCATCCTCTATGTTTAACCCACTCAACTGGGAATTGATTTGTTGCAAGCTTACCGTTGTTCGGAAGACTTGGATCCTAAGATTTTGATCTATATCAGTTATTGCTGTGATGAGATTGGGCGAGGGCACGATTGACTCGAATACGTATTCCCTGGGCTCCCTAGGTCCTGTGATTGTCATACAAATGTAACAATGTAAAAGCGAACTGTAGCAAAATGAAATTTAACTACTTTGAGTATATCTATAGCATATATGATTTCTCTATTTTTGTATTTTCTGACGAACTATTCGAATAAATCTAAAAGAGTAACTATTAACATATCTAGAATTTGACAATTAATTTAATGATGAAATTAAAACGAACAAGATAACCGAGTGTAGCTATTTATCTGTGTAATTTGTGAATCTATTCTAAAAAATGAAATAATTGACTTAATCTATTTACAAGGCTCTCGATCCTACCTCAGAAGTGAGGAGTGAATCATAGTTTCTCAGAAACTATCAATCCCCACAGCTTCCCTGGCAATATCGAGAGTAGATTTGACTGAAACAAAGTGATTGGCTACTTTATTTGATATGCTACTAACTAGAACTTTGAAAGCTAGAACCTGGATTATACAAAATAATGGCAAATCCGATGGTGTGTGTGATCTTGTCCCTTTAGTGTGATCTCCTCGTTCCTTCGTGTCCACGTGGATCCAGAAAAGCATGTAATGCTAGCATTAACAGAAGTAGATATTGGGACAAAGGCAGCTCAAGATACAGACTGAATACAATGTGAGTAGGAGAGGGATAGTGCAAGAGTACAGAGCTTGGCTTATGCAATTCCTAGCGGGATTTATTGTGAGTCATGCAACATGAAATGTCTAGAAATTGAAACTATCATGTTTGAAGAACAAAACCTACAACTTTAATGGCTTCCTATTGGTAAACAAACTATCCTATTCCAATGGATTGGATAAAATAATAGCAGTACTTGCAAAAGATGGATATGTGGCTTACTAACAGTAAAACAATGCTAACTAAGCATGCAATGAAAGAAACTAAGCATTCTAAGCAAAATGAAAACTAAATCTATTGTAAAGAGAAATCAGAGGCAAATTTGAGGGGCCATTTGCTTGAGCACAAGCCAACTATTTATAGCATTTGCATTTACCCAAGGTAAAAACCAAATAGAACTCTTAAACTATAAACAATGGCAAAACACTATTCCAGGGAACCAGAATCATAAATGCAAGCATATGGCGGTGAAAAAAAGCTGGTAAAAAATTGAAATTATGTGAGTCGTGTTAAAAGAGCTTTCTGGAAAACACGTGAAGGACCACCGCCCTGAGCAGGGTGGCGGTTACAGGACCGCCGCCTTGTTCAGGATGGCGGTTTCTTCACTGAAGAGAAAAAGGCCAAGAAAAGAGGGGAAAAGGGAAAAACAAAGCACATGGGGGCTAAGCGGGGCATGCGAGATGTTAACGCACACTTAGAGATCTTTTCCGGATCCCAAACACCTTGCGAGGAGACATGTATCATCATTAGGGCACATGTCACGTTATTTTGGTAGTACAATACCTTACAATTTTGGGTACATATATATTGCCCCCTCGGAGAAGCATTTTAGCCATGAAGAGGCGAAAAATGATGGGTCCGAGTATGGCGGTCCCGAAATGGGAAGTTAAAAGTTATAACTGATACATCCGTGTGTTGAAATGACGTCGTCCAATATTCCCGCTACCTACAAAATGAAAAGAGAACTCAAGTGCAGATAGACATAATAGTTTGGAAAATAAATGCTAAAATAATAGGAAATGAGAACGTACCATTTGTGCGGGGATAAGAACTTACCCTCCGTCAGCGCTCCAAACTTGTGAAAAAGTCATTTAAAATCAGGGTGCTATATATATGAAAGTGGGCCCATTTTCCTATTCATTTGCGCAAGTTGATTCGATTGATTTTGAGCTCTAGAACCCACGGTGACGATTTGTTGTGTGAGTAGAGTCAAAACGTCCACGACAAGATAGTGTTCATGCCTCCTCGAGTGGAACATCGACCCGTGAGATCACAGGTTAGTTTTCTTCAATTTATCCCTTTTACCCCCTTAATTTTGAAATGCTAAAATCTTTGTCGTGGGGGTGTAATTTTTGAAAATGTTAGTGTTAAAAGGTTCATCTAGGGGGGCACCTACTGGGTAGGCCTTGTTTTAATTAGAATGGCCTTGTTTTGTCATTTTTTGGGATTTTTAGGTTTAAAAACCCGCATGGGTTTTCAGGACACGACCGCTGCCTTGCCCAGGGCGGCGGTTACACGACCGCCACCCTTAAGGTGGCGGTTACAAAACCGCCTCCCTGCTCAGGGTGACGGTTTTGCACAGAATGCAAAAAGATCATCTGTTTGAAATTGCTTTTGCATTTTTAGCATTTCTACGTGCTTTCATGATTTTTCCAATATTATTCGGATGCTAACTTGCTCTTTTTTGTGTGTTTTTTGGGTGTATGTAGGCAAGAGAGGAGTATATCCAGTGGAGCTAAGAGAGGGAGTGTGACTGGCTCCCAGGAGTATTGGATGCCCTTTCACAGGATGAGGACACTCTTCAAAGGGCCAGGATACTATGCATCTCACGCGTGCCCCATGTTACACCATCCAGTCACATTCTTTGTGACCTATTCTCCTATTGGGATGCTGATCAGAACACCTTTCGATTGCCAGGGGTCCGCGGTGAGTGGACCATTACTTTGGAGGACGTTTACTGCATCTTGGGGGTCCCGATTATTGGGAGACGTCTCACCCTTGAGACAGCAGGTTCACGGGCCCAGATATCACAGTGGGCCACATACATGGGAGATGCAGTCATCTCCATGAGGTTGAAGAAGGGGGTTAGAGTTTGATCCATTCCTAGCTTGCCCATCCCCTTACATACATGGCCAAGCTATGCAGTACATTGTTATATTGCTGGTCCCCCATTATTGCATAGATAGAGGGACATGGCCGGATATATGCTTAGGGAGCATCTCCATGAGGATCCTTGCCTCAACACTGATCGAGGACAAGTTAGAGGTTTGATCCATTGTCCTATATTGCCCTGGTCCCCCATTACTTCGCACAGATAGAGGGACATGGCTGGATCCTATGCTTCAACACTGATCGAGCAGACAAGAGAGGAGATACATTGTTATATTGCTGGTCCCACCATTATTGCACATGATTTATACAGGGACATGGCTCCATATATACTTAGGGAGCAGACATCCTTAGGACCACCTGACCCTAGTGATTGAGTACAGGGTAGTATGAGCACTTAATCCCCTATGGCAGAGGCAGTCCTTAGAGGCCTGTTATCCCCATTTTGAGTTAACGACGAAATGGTTGGATAACCCCTGCAAAATTTTCTTAACACTTTTGAGTTATGATCACTTTATGAGTAAATCGGGTTTTCGGATATCTCATGCATCGGAATATTCATGAGTTAAAACATGCTTTGTGTTGCTTGATTTCCAATTCCCGAATCCCGCTTTATATTGAGCAAGTCCTTTCAAATCGGGTTTTCGGAAGCTTAAGGCATCGGAACATTCGTGTTACAAAACATGTTTTATATGGCATGTTCTCCGATTCCCGAAACCCGCCAAGTATTAAGAAAATCCTTTGTCAATCGGGTTTTCGGAAGTTTAACACATCGGAACATTCGTGTTTCTAGACATGTTTTGTGTTCCATGTTTTCCGACGCTCAAAACCCGAAATACACCAAATCTTTTCCCATCGGGTTTCCGAACTCCTCCAACATGCTGACGTGGCACATGCTAAGCGGTCGGTGCGTTGGCACGTGCGGAGCTGATGTGTATTTATTATTGGTTTTCTTATAAATATGCGGTTTTTACACGTCATTTTCACCGTTCTTAATTTTACACCGTGGATTTTTGCGCATGTTCTCCTGCTCCCAAAACCCGCAAGCTCGCGTTATCATACTGGATCGATTGTTTTCATTTTCACCTGTCTCGATTGGAAGGTATTAATCGTTCCTCCTTTGTTCTTGATTTAAGGAACATTTTCCGTGTACTTCCTTGCCAATTGTTGAAGATTTTTCTTCCTTATTTCCTCTGAATCGTTTTCGAAAGCGTTTTGGGGTTTTCTAGGGTTTATTTTCTTCTTGCAAATATCAGTTGGTACTGTTCCTTTTGAATTACAATTGTTTGCATGATATTTGGAATATTATCAAAGAAAAAAAGGTTTTATATGCAAAAACTCAAAGGAGAAATTCTTTTTGTGCTACCCGGACTTCGGAAGCTGTTTTGCAGGCTTTCCTTAATCTGCCCAAAGTACAGAGAGAGCTCGAAGTTTGGGGTTCCTCAATATTCCGATCTCAACAGTGGGTACCCGGGTTCTCAAAAGGTTCCGCCAGTAACACTAAGTGTCGGGTTCCGTCGAAGTTCTGTCAAAGGCAGTGCGTGTCGGGTTCCTCCAAAGTTCCGACACCTTCAGCCTGTCGGGTTCTTTTTATCTTCCGTCACATACCTTCAATCGGGTATTTCAGCGTGCATAGCATCACCAGGGTTTTCCGAGCATCTCTTCATCCGATTTTCTTCATGACAGACCCCGGTCCATCACAAGAGAAGACCGAGAAATCAAGCAGGATGAAATATAAGTTTAAGAAACCAGAATCCCCGTCATATGTTGACTGTAATTACGATATTCGGGATACCGAATTCGGTAATGTTGACATGGACGATTTCTGGAACAGGGTGAAAAGTCCCAGTCAAACTGAATGGATGACCTCTTTAGCAAACAGTGGCTTACCTTTGGCAGCAGGCTTTCCTCTATCGGCCCAATGTCCAGAGTTCATTCTGGCCTGTGCCTCTAACTATGACTCTGCTTCTCGTTCCGTTAGGAACCCAGCAGGAGAAGTAGTGATCAAGCTAGATGGGATTTATCTTGATGACCTCCTGAAATTACCCAATTTCGAGGAGTATGGGAATTTGAATATGAAGTCAGCCCAGAAAACCTGGGACACTAACCAGGAGAATTGTATAAGAGATGTTAACAAGAAGTTCCTGGCTAAAGCTAAGCCAGCGGTATCCCGATTTCCTAGGACTATTCCTAGGTGTGACTTTATACAAGAGATAAATGATATCATCACACTTCTTAGCCCGGCATTTGGTTTACCAGAGTCAAATCTATTTCACGGATGGATGTACCAGTTCATGGTCACCATCAAGAAGAATAAGCAAGGGATTGACTGGGGAACCTTGATCAGTGATGAGATTGATGCCCAAATGACGACGGTCTTGTCGACGGGAAAATTTTACATGTTCTCGTATGTGGCCTATGCGGTAGCCGGGATGAGGAACTATCCCGGGCTCGATACAAAAGGCAGCAGGATCACAAACCCAATCTACAAGCATTTTCCACAAATAACGAAGAAGGGGTCTAAGGATCATTTTAGAAGGGTTAATGATGCCTTTTTCTATGAGAACATCTGCAGACTGAACCCGGGATTGAGAAAGACAAGAGTCTCCGATGAGGCTTGGGCCGAGGTATCTAAATGGGGATGTATCTTCCTACAGTTTAGGAAGTTTACATACATTCGAACAGTGATGTATGCAGGAGAGCCTTTCCGTCTGCCTCGCTATCCTGGGGATAGATTAATTTTGTTGGAATTGGTCAGACAGTTATTGGATTTCCACAAGTTCCAATAGAGCAAGCATAAGGCAGCAGTATCCTTCCCAATTTCTATTGGGAGATATACTTGCTCAACAGCGGCAAAAGCTAAAAATGTCGAATGTGAACTCCAGGAGAAATTAAAGAAGCATATGAAGTCTCGGGATGGTTTTGACATCCGAGGAGTACTCGGGCCTATGGAACCCAACATCTGCACAGGCCCGATATTGAGGACATCTGGATTGATCTGCGGGACGAAGTTGCGGTACGCAGAAAGGATCATAGTAGGCTTAACTATTGAAGAGATTCAGACGCTAGAGATTTCTGATTTGCCAGATGGTACAAGCAGACAATGAAAGTGTGTTAGATATGTCCTATGATGGGCTTAACGAAGATCGATACGTTTTCCCGCCTATTGATTGGTCGGCTAGCTGAGAAATCCTCTATCACCGATAGGTCAGCCCTAATTCTGGCTCGTACAAAGAAATGGCTTTCTTCTTTGGGGATGAATTTCAATGATGACAAGTTTCCCAAATTGGCTGCTTTAGAGGTGGGGCCCTCCCAACAGGAAAAGGGCAAAGAATCTCCTGGGGGGCCTATAAAAATCAGGATTCCTAGGAGGAGGAAAGAAAGACAAATCTCTTCAATTGTTTCTCCAGCTGAAACGGTGGTTGTGCCAGAATCACCAACGTCACCAGAAAAAGAAGAAATTAATGTGACAGAGGAAGGAAGTCAAATCTTGATTCCATCATCTGTTGATAGTCAGACCAAAGAAACTTTTTCTCTTGCAACCCAGGGTTTGGAGTCTGAATCTGTGCCTGCCCCTCAACAATCACTCCAATCTCCTCAATCCCCATTCACTTCTTCAAGTATGGCAGGCATTTTCTCTGGTCTCTCTCCCCTCTCTACTGGAACCCAAATAATTACCAGCTCGCCACAACCTGTGCCTCTCTTTGTTGCACCTACTACCACGTTGACTACTGTATCCCCCTCCAATAGTAGAATCTTCTCCTCTTGAGAGTAGATTACTAGTTAATACAACATCAGCAGTTCCTTCTGATACTCCACAATGGTTACTTGAGCAAACTCCCAGGAAGAGGAAGGTGATTGTACCCCTACCACCCCTTGATTTTAGCTCACTCAAGACTTCTACTGCGAAATCAGCCAAGAAACCCAAAACAGTTTCAAGAGTTTTGGTAGATGCTTCAGGAGATAAGTTCGCAGAGATCGCCACTCCTTCAGCTGACAAAACTAGGGATGATGTAACAGCTGCTGATTATCAGATCACCAAGGTGGCTCTAGGGAAAGTAACAACAGAGGGAGCGCAACAAGATGCACGGGCTTCCATAGACGTGCTGTGCCAAAAGTTGAAAGAAACAAAGATCAGCAGAGATGAGTTTAAGAAAAAAGTGGAGCAGTTGACAGAGGTTTTGATTAAACTCTCAACACCCCTGGAATCCATACCATCTGCTTCTGCTTCTACCAGATTCGATTTCTCATCGGTGCCTACGATTGAGAAGATTACCAGAAAAGGAAGAGTGGTTAATGAATGGATCCAAAAGTTGCTCCAACAAGGGAAGGAAGTAATTCAAGACGTGGTGAAAGTTCATCAGTCCTTGGCAGAGATTCAAAAGGAAGGAGAGAAGATGGATGAGGAATTCACTGAAGAACTTGGACAGCTTGATTTGACTTGTGAGGCTCTCCAAGTGCTGAAGCAAATACCAGCACATCTCTTGGTAGAAGAAGGCAATTCTTCCACATACAGATAAACACTTTCAGCTGATCAAGGGCATCAAATTCAGAGTAAAGATTCTCAATGAAGCCTGCAGCAAGTTGAGAGAATCAAGGGATAAATTGATCGATGGGAAAAGTGATCTGGAGGAAGAATTGCTAAAGATTTGTCCAAAGATGTCGGTTGGGAAATCAAGTGCCCTATCAGCAGATGATCTCTTCAAACAAGTTCAAGAGACTATTCAGCATGAACCTGTAGATGGATTCGACCTCGAAGTCATTGGTCAGTTTGTGAGGATTGAGCATACGTTGGAGGCCTTAAGAAAGCTCAGCAAGAGGTTGAAAAAGCTTCCCGGCAGTGCCAGTGATATCCATGAGACCTGCGAAATGTGGAATGATCTTTCCACTGCACCTGAGGAAAACGAAATGCAAGGCATTATTCGGAAGTTCCAGGAGTTCCGGAACAAACAGTCTCAGCTGGAGGAAGAGAAAGGAGAAGAATCAAAAGATGATGACTCGGATTGAGCTCCAGCGTCTCATGTCATTTCTATTTTTAGAATGACACATCTTTTATTTCCATTTTATCGTATTTTTAATTCAGACTTCGACTTGATCTCCTGCGTGAGAATCATGCAAAGCTGAAACTCTAGTTAGCATGCTACTTTTCAGGATCTGTTCTGTTTAAACTCTAGATTCTCTTCGTTATAAAATAAGGGGATGCTTATGCATTCTAAAAGGGTCGAGAATTTTTGGAGCATTAAGAGGCTATTGGAAAGAAGAAAAACTTTGTGTTTTCTTTCAATCATTTAGAAGAATAGGAGTTGATACTGTTTTACAGACTTTGTGTTGTGAAATATATCTAATTTGAGATAGTGTTCTTACGTTCATGATCTCAGAGCTATTCTTTGCATAGAATCTCAGTATTTCTAATTATCTTGGACACTATATCTGTGATCTAAAACTCGTATGATTATTTCGTGCTCTGCTGTTTACTCGAAAGAAAATACGTTTCTCCCATTTCCTTTCTACTGTACTTCTTTCACTGTAACAGTTTCTAACCTATTTCACGTACGAAAGCAATATCCTTGAATCGTGTGAATGTGGATTTCGGGATTTCATCCCAACCCCCAATGGTTAGATTAGTGTGAATATTGTATATATTATTTACTGTGTTTTAGATTAGCAATAAAACAGGCAGCCTCACCTGTCTTTGAGGAGGGATTCAATCCCATGTACTGTGGTTGAACCTCATATTTTGGTTTGATACATTCTTTTGCCTTCATATCCTGGGTCTCAGGGTATGTACTGATACCCTGATGATTGGAGAGGAGCGCAGCTTCCGTAGATGCTGGGGAGCCCTCAGCAGCTGGTAGGCACACTGACATCTTTGCCCCAGTCTGGCATGTGGCCAGGATGGTATCGAATCTCCGCACGGAGCTAGCGGGGTATAGGACAGCTGAGTGCTTAATGAGGAGCCATTCTCGTGGTGAGACTGTGGCTGCCCCTCAGGATCCTGAGCACTCCGTGCATTCAGAGCACCGGCATGACCATGCTTAGTGCATGATGGCATTGTACAGAAATGTTGATCATTTATATATATGTATATTTGTTTTGGATCAAACCCTTGGCATTTATGGCTTTGCTTCTTTTCTAGTTTCCTCATATAGATTATGATGTTTATACTTGTATGCTCTTTTAAAATGTATGCAATGGAGAACAAATGATGCAAGTGTTTATTTTCCTTTTGTATTTCATGATGCTGATATATGATATTGTAGATATAATGTGATTTTGAATCTTAGTTTATGTAAGCAATTTTGGATACTTCATATTTGTTTTGGAAAAGTGATGAAGGTAAACTAATATGATGAGTAGATAAACCTGCCCCTACCCCTAACTCCACACAACTAGTAAGATGCGAGGGCTCATCACCAAGAGTTGGGAAGGGCACAAGTTATGAGATGTGTTGAAATGATACTGATGAAAGATAGAAAAATATTTGGCGGAACCAAATTAGGATACCACAAGCCCACTCCACTCGAGTGACTTCATAGTTTTGGATGTAACTTGCTTTGCGGTTTATCCAGACTTAGATCCGTAGATGGCCACATAGTAGACAAAATCTGGTTTTTTTAGGATTTTAACTCTCTTGGAATTTTGAACATCTGATTCATTTGTTTTTGACTCAAAGCTTCAAGGTTTGAATTGTTTGTGTATGACCTTTTGCATTCGTTTGTCAAGAGGACCCCCTACACTTCGCCCCATACTACTAGTAAGAAGCGTGGGTTCATCACCGTGGGAAAAGCATAGGCGAGTAAGGGCATTTCCATCCTTTCCCAACCTTACGTCACTAGTAAGAGATGCAAGCTCATTACCAAAGGTTGGTGGGGCAAGGAAATGTGTAAAATTAAAATTTTCTGTTTGATCAATGTCTGACTTGTTTTCTTGAGTAAAATGTCAGTATGTGCTTATTTCCAAAGAGATATACATATGGGATAGATGTGACACCATGAAGCTTATAGAATAGACCATAGGCAAGACACCTATCCTAAGAAGAAACCAAAAGTGAGAATAAACCTACAGATCTTGGCATGGTTACCGTTAAGACTTTGTCATATCTAGCTTTATTTGATAAAATGATTCCGAGATAATTTGATGATATCATGAAAATGGAGAATTATGATTAGAGCGTTTATGCCAACAACATCATGAGTTTGTAATGAATTGCTTTGAGAACAAAATTCCCTGATCACAATTTGTGTACAAAACAAGCGGACAAAATGATCTTAATCTATATGAAGATGCAATGTAAATGTAATTATAAACAGTGCTAGTTGCTTACGCGTAGAACCGCTTGAGGTGTAGGGAATTGACTATTTTGCCAAATTCCTCACCTTCCAGTGTACATAAGAGGTATGCACCATTTCCATAGTCCTTCATGACTCGGTATGGGCCCAACCATTTGGGCCAGAACTTCCTTCCTTCGCCAGTCTTCTTGTCGATCCGGCTGTCTAGCCTTAGAACTAGATCACCTTCATATATGTCGCGTTCATAGACTTTCTTGTTATATTGCCGGCACATTCGGTCAGCATAGACTCTGTGCCATTGTTCAACATCTAACCTAGCTTCATCTAGGCTTTCTAGCTGGGAGAGACGTGCTTCTCTGTAAGTGTCTTCATCTAGAATCCCTTGTAAGGAAATACGGAGACTAAGTATTTCAACCTCAAGCGGGAGAACTGCCTTTGCCCCGAATACTAGTGAGAAAGGAATTGCTCCCGTTGGTGTTCTTATTGAGGTTCGGAGGGCCCATAAGGCCGGATATAACTTCAAGTGCCAATCTCATTTGTTTTCTTTCACTGTTTTAAGGAGAATGGCTTTTAGTGTTTTATTTGTCACTTCAGCCTGTCCGTTGGCTTGTGGGTAATACAAGGAAGCCGTATGATGGATTATTTTAAATTTATTGCACAATTCACGAATTTCATCATTCTTAAAAGAAGTTCCATTATCTGAGATAATGATTTGTGGGATACCATACCTGCAAATGATTTGGTTCAAAATGAACTTGGCGATTACAGAACCTGGTACAGTAGTAAGAGGCATAGCCTCTACCCACTTGGTAAAATATTCTATGTCCGTGATTATAAAATTATGACCATCCATGGACGAGGGAGAGAATTTCCCTATCAATTCTAGGCCCCATGTAGAAAAAGGGCCACGGAGTCGCGATTGGTTATAGAGCTTGTGCTAGCATGTGGATCTCATGGGAGAACTCTTGGCACTTATGATACCTGTGTACAAACTCTACTGCGTCGTGTTCTAGAGTGGGCCAGAAATAGCCCATTCGATGTATTTTATGAGCGGTGGCATGGCCACCGAAGTGACCTCCACACATTCCGCTGTGAGATTCATGGAGAATTTTCTTGGATTCTTTTGTGTCAACACATCTTAGAAGCATTCCATTGAACACCTTTCGATAGAGCACTTGCTCTATAATGATGTATTTTGCTACGATAATGCATAGCTGCCTTCTGTGTTGCAGTGTAGCCCCTTTTAGATACGTGTGGTCCACGATATAATTAATGATATCAGTGTACTAGGGACACTCAGATATGGGAGGTCTGGCTTCAATGTAGTATGCGCACTCATCTAGAAAATCCAGATCTACTAGATCACCTCCATCTAATGGGTTATCAACTAACCAATCTGCGATGATTTGTCCCTTAACGGATTTCTGATTTACAAATGTTAATTCGAATTCTCCCATTAAGGTTATAAAACGTCCAGCCTTTTTAGACAAGGACCTTTGTGTGAGAAAACTTCGTAAATGGTCTATTTTTACCATGACCCTTGTTTCTTGATTTAGCATATAATGTCTTAAACGTTTGGTTGCAAAGACTATGGCGAGGCATTCTTGTTCTGCTTGTGTATAACGTGTTTCATAGTTGAGCAACGTTCGACTAATGAAATAAATCACACATTCTCTGTTGTCATCGTCTTCTTGAGCCAGCATACAGGCTAGTGAGACATTGGTAGCTCACGAGTATAAAATTAATGGGCGATCTAGCTTAGGTGGCATTAGCGTAGGTGGTGACAACAAGAAATGCTTAACTGCGTCAAAAGCTTCATTGCAATCTTCAGTCCAATCAATGCTATAATCTTTCTTGAGTAAATTGTTGATTGGATGAATGGCGAAACTTAAGTCCAGGATGAATCTCTGGATTGCACCCAGCCTTCCAAGAAATGACTTGATTCCAGATTCATCCGAAGGTGGGACCATTTCGAGGACATCCTGAATTTTGGTTGGGTCAACATCTATCCCTCGTGACGATATTATGTATCCTAGGAGCTTCCTGAAGTAGGAAGACAAATATGGGATTAATGAAAAATCTATCATATGATAGGAGAGATGTAATGCCACATAGATGTTTAAGTAATTCAGAGTGGCCATATCACTATCAATGTGGTCTAGGATAGTAGATTTGTTTTCATTTTCATTTAAAAGAGAATTTGTCATTGTTTTTATCAATGGTTCATTACAAAGGGATACTATGAAACGAGTGTCCTCTAACTTACTGTTTAGAGTAAAACGTGATGCTAAAGTTGCTATTGAATTAGCGAGAAGATTTTTCTCTCGCGGGATTGCTTCAATTGATATGAAGTCAAACTCCTTGGTTATATTCAACACAGCTGTTTTGTAAAGCTGTAAGTGCTCAGATTTGGTTTCATATATCTCAGAGACTTGGTTCGCTACTAATTGTGAGTCTCCTAAGACTCTGATGTTATCAACACTGATTCTCTTAGCTAAGATGAGGCAAAGGTGGAGGGCTTCGTACTCAGTGTCATTGTTTGTACATTCGAAATTTAGTTTAAAGGCAAATGGTAGGAATTTCCCTTCAGGGGAAGCAAATATTACACCTACCCCCGCTCCGTAACGACATTTAGCCCCATCAAAATGGAGAGTCCAATATTTAGGTGGGAGTATAGATGTTGGGATATTTGTTGTGTTAACATCTTCTACTTCTACCATGCAGAGATCTACTGCTGGGAGAGAACCGACACCCAGGGAATATCCCACGCCTACAGAATCAAATGGTAAGAACATTGGTAGATCTTGTTCTATTAATTTAATGATTTTTGCAGTAGTTCCTAATGATACTTTTTCTACAGTGTTAGCCTCATCTTTAGGGGCTAGGGTTGCCTTGACTAGACTCATAGTCTTAAGATCCGTTGTAGGTACTAACTTTTCCTCTGGTTTTGCGTTAGTGGGTTTATTAAGTTGGTTTGTTGGGAGTTCAAACTCCGAGTGCACACCTGGTCTTTTCTTTAAGTCAGCTAGGTTTACATCGAATGGTTTTGGATCACCTTTCGCTACAAATATCTTTCCTAAGTGTAAAAACCTTACTTCTTGAAATAGCATAGAAGGGATTGCCTTCATGCAGTGTATCCATGGTTGGCCGAGGATCATATTATAGTTAGTTTCCCGATCTATAATATAAAACTCAGTCAAGATGGTTTTGGGTCCTAAGGTGACCGGTAATATTATAGTTCCAACCGAGGTGGTTTTAAGGCTATCATAGCCCCTTAATGTGTTTCGAGTCGTGGAACAATTGGTTTCTCCATACCCTAGCTTTTGAAGGAAAGAGAAGGTGACTATGTTAACCATTGCCCCATCGTCTATCATTACACGCTTTACATAGTTGTTATAAACCCATACTTGCAAATGTAAGGCTGGATCACCTCGGCGTGTGATCTCAGCATCTGTCGGCATTTTGTTTATCTCGAATATGAATTCGAAATCCCTATCCGCCTGCCCTGGAGGATGAACATCGAAGTCTATATGATTTACCTGTGTTTCAGGAGGTGGAGTGATGTTAATTAAATGGCCCAAACCTAATGCCTCTAAAAGAGCAGCCCTGTGAGTAGGGGAATTTTTTAATAAATCCAAAAAGGAGATGTGCGAGAAGGTTTTTGTTAGGTCGTTAATTAAATCATAGGCACCCACAGGTTTTACTACGATTTGTTGGATGTTATCCGTCTCTGGCAGGTGGCTTGGACTTGGCTGAGAGAAATACTCTCGTGTCCTAACTCCACTAACTCCACTAAACTGACTACCTTAGGTCGTGGCTGACTTCCTAGTTATGGCGCAACTAATGGATTTAGTGAAGTCAAGGCTTCATGATCATTGTTTCCTACAATTACACCCTTGCTCATCCTAGTTAGATTTAGCTTGTTGTTATCGTGATTTGGGAGCGGATCATTGAAGATCTTGAGGGGCGCATTTTGAGGGGAAACTGCCCCTGAAAAAGTATTTGATGTTGGTGATGTAGGATCTGCCAAGAACATATCCATGAAAAGTTGTCTTTGTTTATCTGGCAAGCGTTGCATGAATTTATTGTAGTCACAGCATGTTCTAGTGTCATGGCCCCGAATTTTGTGGAAACCACAATACAAATTAGGATTGTAACTCCTAGTTTTTTGGTTTAGTGCGTATTGTGGCCCAAAATTTTGATCAAACCGTTGTCTATTAGGATTAAAATTTTGCATTTGTTGTCTTTGGTTTGAATTCTGGTTTTGGTACCTAGTTGAATTTTGGCTTGGACCCTGTATGGGATTTTTCCGTTGTTGTTGTTATTGTTGTGGATGGTTAAAATCCAATGTATTGATTTTCAGGGTAAATTTTTTGTTTTGTTGGTTGTTTATTTGTGATGGAGTATTGACAACATTTACCTTCTTAGGCTGGTCGGTTACTCCATCTGTTGTTACACCCTGATTTTTATTAAGGATTTTAGGTCCTTGATTGACGTTCGTGGTAGTAGGATAAATTGTGGTGTTCTGGTTGGAGGTGATTAACTTCCCATTTATTCCATACGTTTTGTGACCACTATCAATTGCAGCTTGATCTATTCAAAGAGCACTCTCAAATACTACATCGTAAGTTCTTAATGGGAACTTCTAGACTTCTTCCTTCAATTGTCTGCTAAGAGAATGAAGGAATAAATCGCATAGTTCCATTTGATCCATGTTTGGAGCACTTGCCGAAGAATAAAGAACTGTACGCCACCTTTGGATGAAATGGGAGACAGATTCGTTGTGTTCTTGCTTGATGTGTAAGAATTCCCCCATTCATGTCCTTAATAATTTGTTCATGTCAAAGGCCTTGATGAATTCTGACACGAGCTGCTTGAATGAATGGATGGAAGCCTCAGGTATTCTATAATACCAATTGAGAGCGATGCCTTCCAAGGTTTTTGGGAATATCTTAGCAATAACCCCATCCCATGGGAGTAGTTCTCGAATGGCTGTAGCGTAAGCTTTGATATGTGCGTTTGGATCTCCCTCACCTTTATATTTGGGCAAGTCAGGAAGAGGTCTTGGAAGCATGACGCTTCGTATGGTGAAATCTAAGGGTTCTTTCAAATATTTTGAATAAGTTCCTATAGCATAGGTTTCGACCATTGATGGTGCTTGCTGAGGGAGCAGAGATGGAATGGGTTGTTGATATGGCGTAGCGTATACGTTGGTAGGAGCATAAGGAAAACCCTGTGTTTGAGCCAAAATGCCGGGAGAGGAGAACATATCTCCTTGTGGTGATTTGGAGTACATGTTTAAGTATGACGGGGTATTGTCCAGGAATGGATTGTTTTGTACTAGACTAGGAGGAACAATGTTAGAGATGGTGGGTCTAGTTGGCATTTGTTGAGAATACTGAGGAGTCATGCCTAACATGCCTACTCCTGTGAGGAGGTCTACTTGGCTAGGATGGTGTGGAGGATTAGAATTTCCTGTTTGTATGAATTGCAAATGGTGATTTGCTTGAGAAAGTTCTAACCCTCTCACTTTCTCTACTAACATTGAAATGAATTCATTTGGTGAAGTCACAGTGTTTTTCCGTAGTGACGTTTGTTGTATATCATGGTGTTGTACACGCATGTGATATCCTGCTATGAACTGATCGCTACCCCTGCCAAGTTTTCCTGAGGACATTTCCTATATGTAGTGGCATGGAGGTATTTTCTTGAAAAGAGACCTCGGGTTGTGTTTGTAAACCTCCTATAGGTGGGTACATACTTCGAGGACGTTGGCCATTCCTAGCATAACGTACCGAATGTTCATCGTCTAAACCTCGGTATGAGTCTGATTGTTTACTAATTTGTGGTCTAAGCAGCACCTGAGGAGATGTACCAGATTCTCCGGTGAACGTCATATTATTCGAGCCTGAAGGCTCTGTTTGTTGCATTTGAGAAAGCTGATCTAACTCCTCAGTTTAAAAAGATGAGTTATATTTGATCGTTGGAGTTTGTGTTGACAACTAGTTGGTTGAATAGCTGTCACCCCATACTGAGAGTGAGGGTGATGATTGTCTATTTTGTTGGGCGTAGTATGCCTTAAGGCCCAAGAGGGGCCTTCCATATGCATCGAATCCCAGCATATTCGGGGGGTATATGAATACCCGCAGAATAATGGGAAGGAGTGAAAGTGATGGTGAAAGCTAATGAGGTAGTAAAGACGAAAGAGTCGTTTAATTTGAAAGAACTAGTAGAAATCTGACTTCAGAGCCGAAAGTAGACAAATTTCACGTTGGGTTCACCAATTTTGTTGGTGAAGCTGATGTGAAGGCCGATAAGACCGAGAGGACAAAAGTAAAACACTTTGGTAACACAAGTAAGAATAAGATTCCAGATTTAGAAAGTAGGAACTTTCACGTTGGGTTCACCAATTTTGTATGATGGAAAAGCGAGCATGGGAATCTACAAGCAACTCTTCCTCACACCCGACCTCTCGAGGTCGTGCCGAGACAGCCGGTGGGGATGGAATATGTATGGGATGCAGACAAACTAGTTAGGCAATCTAATGTCTTCAATACGCATTAGTGGAATTTGTGAATCTAAGGCAAAGAAGGCCCTCCTAACCTGAACTGGTGTGATAGATTGATCGGCAAGAATGACTGCTCGAAGGCTCCAATCAATATCGAGCTCTGGCGTGATTTGATCTATGGGTTATGGAATACATGGAAAATGACCTGGGATAGTTTGGTGTACGTCTCCGAATAAGGTCATATGGTGGATGGTAAATATAGTTGATTCTATGGACGATTCTCTAGCCTAGTCCAGAACTCTCTAGCTTTGTTAGTTGTTGTATCTAGTAAGGATAACTGTTTGATGATGATATGTGGAAGTGGAGTGGATCTGAATACTAGTGGGCATAGGCCAGTGTCTATGTCCGATTGACTTACAGATTCGTTGGGTTGCGGGATTTGTGGATCGCAACCGTAGACTCTTGTTTGTTGCGGTCCTGCTATGGCCATGCGTAGAATAAGTTCCTAATCCCTAACACCTAGTAATCGTATGATTTCTTAGCCTCTATATTTAAAACTAATAGCTGTGCGATCTTCTCAGAGTGCCTCAAAGGTGTTATTGCAACCTGAATTCTTAGGCTAGTATCTATGTCTATGAGAGTGTCTCCTACGCCTGGCTGTGGGACTAAAGGATCACAACCGAATGTTTGCTCTCTTTTGAGCCCTTTTACAGTCATATGGATGTTACCTAGGGTAATCTGTAGTTTGGTTGATTCGACCAAAACGTGTGCGCTTGGTCATCCTCTATGTTTAACCCGCTCAACTGGGAATTGATTTGTTGCAAGCTTACCGTTGTTCGGAAGACTTGGATCCTAAGATTTTGATCCATATCAATTATTGCTGTGATGAGATTGGGCTAGGGCATGATTGGCTCAAATACGTATTCCCTAGGCTCCCTAGGTCCCGTGATTGTCATACAAATGTAACAATGTAAAAGCGAACTGTAGCAAAATGAAATTTAACTACTTTGAGTATATCTATAACATATATGATTTCTCTATTTTTTTATTTTCTGACGAACTATTCGAATAAATCTAAAAGAGTAACTGTTAACATATCTAGAATTTGACAATTAATTTAAAGATGAAATTAAAATGAACAAGATAACCGAGTGTAGCTATTTATCTGTGTAATTTGTGAATCTATTCTAAACAATGAAATAATTGACTTAATCTATTTACAAGGCTCTCGATCCTACCTCAGAAGTGAGGAGTGAATCATAGTTTCTCAGAAACTATCAATCCCCACAGCTTCCCTGGCAATATCGAGAGTAGAATTGACTAAAACAAAGTGATTGGCTACTTTATTTGATATGCTACTAACTAGAACTTTGAAAGCTAGAACCTGGATTCTGTAGAACAGTGGCGAATCTGATGGTGTGTGTGATCTTGTCCCCTCAGTGTGATCTCCTCGTTCCTTTGTGTCCACGTGGATCCAGAAAAGCATGTAATGCTAGCATCAAAAGAAGTAGATATTGGGACAAAGGCAGCTCAAGATACAGACTGAATACAATGCGAGTAGGAGAGGGATAGCGCAAGAGTACAGAGCTTGGCTTATGCAATTCCTAGTGGGATTTATTGCCAGTCATGCAACATGAAACGTCCAGAACCTGAAACTATCCTGTTTGAAGAACAAAACCTGCAACTTTAATGGCTTCCTATTGGTAAAAAGACTATCCTATTCCAATGGATTGGATAAAATAACAGCAGTACTTACACAAGATGGATATGTGGCTTACTAACAGTAAAATAATGCTAACTAAGCATGCAATGAAAGAAACTAAGCATTCTAAGCAAAATGAAAACTAAATCTATTGCAAAGAGAAATCAGAGGTAAATTTGAGGTGCCATTTGCTTGAGCACAAGCCAACTATTTATAGCATTTGCATTTACCCAAGGTAAAAACCAAATAGAACTCTTAAACTATAAACAATGGAAAAACACTATTCCAGGGAACCAAAATCATAAATGCAAGCATATGGCGGTGAAAGAAAGCTGGTAAAATGTTGAAATTACGCGAGTCGTGTTAAAAGAGCTTTCTCGAAAATGCGTAAAGGACCGCTGCCCTGAGCAGGGTGGCGGTTACAGGACTGCCACCCTGAGCACGGCGGCGGTTACAGGACCGCCACCCTGTTCAGGGTGGCGGTTTCATCACTGAAGAGAAAATGGCCAAGAAAAGAGGGGAAAAGGGAAAAACAAAGCACGTGGGGGCTAAACGAGGCATGCGGGATGTTAACACACACTTGGAGATCTTTTCCAGATCCCGAACACCTTGGTAATTAGGAGTATCTCCTAAGTATCATCATTGATACCCATGTCATAGTTATTTTGGAAAAAATGGGGACCCTACAAGTGTAGGTACGTACAAGCACCTCTGGGTTCCTATCTCAACACAGATGCAGAGATCCCTAACTGATAAATTAACTATTTACCCATAGGGATTTCGACCCATCAATCTAAGATATGAACCACTGTTGTCGCAATAAAGTCCACGATAAATGTTAGCAGTCACACCACACCCTTACCTGTAACCCGACCTACATCTAAACCCAAACCCATGCAAAAGTACATTTGCCTAACCACTAAACCTATTACTACTTTAGAGAGGTCACCCCGAGGACCAGCCTAACTCAGTCCAAATATTAAGACTGGATTTGCAGGAAAATCCTCACAATGATGAATACCACACCTACCTCGACACCCATAAGCAAAGAAACAAACTCATCGTACCTCATAGTCTTGATCACACGGATTACACCCGCATCTGGAGGATCTAGATGGACCTACAGAACCTCAGCCGCCCAATACGGATCAAGCACCCTACTGCGAGTGCTCATAAGTCTATAATCTTGGCAACCTAGTCCTTCCTGAAAAATCTCTAACCTAGCCAAATATCACAATTAGGACTCACAGGGATGCATGCTTTGCAGTATTTTTTACCACCACTTTCTTTGTAGTTAACTCCAAGATATGTAGCTTCACTACAGACTACATTTCAGTCATGCTATTCCTGGATGCTTACAAGTTGTTATGAACCTTATCTTGCTTCTCCTTATGCACAACAGCCCTATTTCCATCCCCGATGGCTTCACTTGCACTCTTCCTCCATGCTGCTGTTTCCTTCTTGACCTTGATATTCCCACATCACCTTTACCCAAGAAGTGTAGCTAGTCTATAAACAAAACCCCACTACCCCCAGAACATGAGGTAGTCATTGCAATTCCATAACCCTCATACCCGTTGCATCTACTGTACCCCTACCCAAACGAACCTGACTGATACCTCAAACCACTCTGGTACCTAAACCGATAGCTCAACCTAGTCCTACTCTTAAAATACAATCTCTCTTCGACAACCAACAACAATTATACCCATACCCACATTCACATCGCATTGTAATCAACTAGCCTAGGTTCCTATGCCAAAATTTTAACGTTCAAGTCTCCTTGAGACTTTTGTTATCATGTTACTCATCCTCTCTAATCTTGCGACCCCCTCATACCCAAGACAATCCAGTTTGATGATACTAAAATTGTACACATACCATTGTGTGGCAGGGAATTAGTGTTAAGAACTGTAAGGCCTTGAATAACCAGTCCTTGTCTGATTTGTGTACACTAGAAACCTTGGGTAAAGATGACGTTTTTGCTCGACGAGGATTCTGACTTGGATCAACATTGGTTCCCACACTTCCCTCTCAACAACCACAACCTGCACCTTCACAGATCCTAGAGCCATGCCCAAAATTGTTGGGAGTGTAGCATGGGGTTCTCCTTCTCTCATAACTTGCCACGCCATCACCCAAATATTATTGCTACCTAACATTGACCTCACAGGGCTAACTTGTCTCCTCCAATAGATTGTTGGGTAGAAGGTCAGGGACAACATGTGAAACTCATCCTACAACTTATCCATTTGAAAACTCCCCTTAGTTCAACATTTAGTGACACGTTGGGTACAGTTGCTATAGAAGTGGAAATGGGATGGAATTTGACCCACCAAGTATTCCTATACCCAGAGCTTACCATATGCACCCATGACCTAAAATAACTATGTGGAGCACCACGTATCCCATTTGAAAAGGAAGCACACATCGGATTTGTTATCACCGAATCACAGCACCCCTTCTATGGTTGATACGAGCGCATATATCTTGAACTCACGGTGTGATTGGATAACATGGGTACTATCTCCAAGTTGTGGGACTTGCTACTTGAGATAGACCTCCAGAGAAAGTTGGTTCTTGCTCCTAAACTACCTGCCACAATCTACTTTAATGCCGGGGAAACTAATTATTCTAATCTAACCTTCCAAGGGAACAAGGAGAGAGAATGCATAAAATGAAAGCCTACACTAAAGAGGTGATACACTAGAAAAGGATGGTGTGAGAGTAGTCTTCAAATGCATGAGATACAAAAGCAAAGTGCACACTAGAAGGGGTGATGACAGTTCTCCACAATCTAGCAAAATGCATTCACAAAAATATTTCAAACATACACAATGATAATGGATCCCTGCATGACAGCATAATCATAGACACAATATTCTTGTAATCGAGGTTGAAGGGGCAAGAAGAATGCAAGAAAACACAGCAGGGGAAGATGCATCCACAAACTTCTATTTTATTGCTTTCATGATACGCCCAGTTCAATCGGTTACAAGAAAAGGGCTTAGATCACCATGCAAGGAGTCCACAACAAGGGCCTGCAACACATTATCTTCACAAATAAATTTTGGTAGAGCTTTGCTACAAAAACTACCCCCCCCCTTTTACAATGAGCCCAACACTCCAATTTATAGAAAAAGATGAGAAGAAAGAGAGAAGAGGGAAAATGGAAATCCCAAAATCTATCCTTCAACCACTTATAAGAGGCATTAAATGGAGTAAAATGATTATATACTACTTGTAAAAGGCTCCCCACACTATCCCAGGTGCTGCAGCAGAGAAAGAATGATGACCATGCCTCTTAATTGCACTCCCAACCACCAAATAAAACACTGTTATGAACCCGTCCACGTTTTGTGAAATATCCCCACCAATATCTCATCAAATCTATAATTTCTTGATTTTTGTATGTCGGGCCCGGAGCCACAATTCCAACGGTACCAATTTTGTGTGATTTCATTGAGAAATGCAAAAGTTATGGCCTTCTGAGTGCGGGCAGCTATTTTGGGTCTGGCAGGTGTTTTCTGTCATTTGACGGAAATGAGCATTAACTGACTGGAGCTGAATATGTTTCTTTTATTAAATATATCTACCCTTATTAAAAATAATAAGTCCAATTTTGTGAAAATCGAAGCTCGGAGTCAAAAGTTATAGCTGTTTGAAGTTTCACGGGTCAAACGTTGACTTTTCTTCTTTGCCTTCGGCTGTTTCGGCTTTTCGCATCCCCCACGTACTTTTGTCCCAACTGTCCCATAGACTACCTAGGACACATTCTCCCGCATCGGCTGATTTGGGCTTCCTTGTCCCTACTTGCAGCTTTTTCACCTTTTCGCGTCTCATGCGTCCTGTCATCACCAATTCGGCACTATGATAATTCTTCACCGGGAACTCCTCGTGCTATGATTATTTACTAATGCACAGCCTTTAGTTTGGTGGATGTAATCTGGAAAAAAAACAACAACCCAACACAAGAATACCATCGACTATGATAAGACGGAATGATGACAAATCTGAAATATCAAAGTAAATTATAATATTAACATGAAATTGTTACAATCTCACCCATGAGGTACTTCAACAAGACTATGAGAGAAACTTTACAATTACACCTCTCGATGGATTCTTCAACACACCTTTAACTGATGGCTTCCTTTGCACACTTCCTACAATATTTCTCACTACTTTTTTCTATGCTAAATGAGGGGGGTGGCCTCTCTATTTATAGAACTTCCAGGCTTATCCATCTTATCTCTAAGATAGGATAAGAAATCCTCTCTGACGAATCATATTCCATACCTTAACTCTTATCTGTACATGTAAGCTTATCTTCTAAGATAAGATAAACCTTATCATTTTACATGGGTTCCACATTTTTAGAATTTTTACAAATAAAATACACAAAATATTTATGACCTCACTCCTTGTCCTTATTACCAATATAATATTTCTAATTCCTAATCACGTAGACCTTACTTCTCTAATTACCCAAACTTTGACATTTTAACATTACCAGACCACTTACGACAAATATTTACTTTTTACAACATTCCTATTGTACTTTGACTGTTACCGTACTCCACATTATTGGCGGCACCGTACTGACGGCACCGTTATCTTCTCTCGGACGCTACTACTAATTACACTTAACAACATCCTATTACTAATACATACATTAATGAAATAGAAATTATGGAGGAAAATTTTAGTGTCGACATCTTCCCCCTTCCTAGCTTCTACTCCGTCCTCGGAGTAGACTATTCTGGTGCTTGGAAAATCTTCAACTTGTCATGGTTGACCCATTTCGTAATGGGAGTGCCATCCAATTCCTCCAGCCGGTACGTACCATTTTCATGCACAGCTGCTATTTTGTAGGGCCCCATCCATTTTGGAAGAAATTTTCTCTGTCTTCTTTTTTTGTATCTGGAATCATATACTAGGACCAAGTCATTCACATGAAATGGAGACCATATGGCTTGTAGCCTTTGCTATTTCCCTCATTTCCTCTAGCAAATGAAGATGTACCAACCTTTCTTTTATTGAATCACTTTCATCCATCCTTTCATTTTTCATAACTCTCACAGTGGGAATATCAAACTCAATAGGAAGAACTGGATCAATGCCATAGGCCAACTGAAATGGGGAGTATCCTGTTGCTGACTTTGATGTTGCCCTATATGCCCACAGTGCTGCATGAATCCTTTTATCCCATTTATGTACCTGCAAGGCTGCATCTTTTGCTAGAATTTGACACAGCACAAAAATTTGTTCGTTCCACCTGTCCATTTGTGCTTGGCTTGTATGTTGTTGCCTTCCTGTGCTTAATAGAAAACTTATTGACTAGGACTTCTACCACCTCATTAATGAAGTGGATTCCATGATCTGTTACAATTTCTAATGGACAACCAAATCTGGTGACAATGCGTTCATATATGAACCTTGCCACTTCATCCATGGAAGCTGTTTTCAATGGCCTAGCTTCAACCCACTTGGTTAAATAATCTGTGGCAACTACAATATACTTATTTTGATGTGATGTAGTTGGAAGTGGACCTACAATGTCTATTCCCCCATTTTTCAAAGGGACCAAGGGGAAGAATAGGACATAATGGAGCTGATGAAGTCTTACGGTTACCATGTGTTTGACAAATATCACATGTCTTACAATAATTATAACAATCTTTAAAAAGAGTGGGCCAGTGATAACCTGCATCCAAGATCCTTCTTGCTGTAAGTTGTCCAGAGAAGTGCCCTCCACATGTACCATTGTGGAATTCTTCTAGCAGCTCCTTTCCTTGATCACGTCCAACTGCCCTCTTGTACTGTCCATCAGGTCCTATTCGAAATAATGCTCCATGCATAATAGAATATGGACGACTGGCTTGAGTAATCTTTCTCTTAGTCTTTGCATTGGCACCATCAGGAAACTTGAATTCATTCAGATAATTCCAAATATCTATGTATTCACTAGGGATTGTGTCAAGGGAGAACAATGCTCAACACTGCTCATTTGTCTGCTCCCAAAGTAAATTGGATGTTCATTCCCATTTTCATCATTTTGGCTTAAAGTACTACCTAGTGCTGCATCTGAGGCATTAGTGTACACAATGAATGGCTTGCTCCAATCTGGATTCTTCAAAACAGGTGAAGACACCAGGGCTTCCTTCAATTGTCTAAAAGCTTCATGCGCCTTGTTTCCTGGTTCATAAGCAAACATCCTTCTTCAAGAACTGGGTTAGTGGCTGTGCAATCTTTGAGAAATTCTTGATGAACCTTCTATAGTAACCCACATGGCCTAAAAATGATCTCAACTTACTTCTATTCATAGGAAATGGTAAATCTTTGATTTTTGAAACTTTATCAGGATCAATACCAATACCATCTCTGGATACAACATGCCCTAACAAAACGCCTTTAGAACATCCAAAGACACACTTTGCAGGGTTTAGTGAGGCTTGTGCTTCATCTAACCTTTGAAATACTATCTCCATCTAGTGCAGGTGGTCGAACTTGCTCCCATAGATGCAAAAATCATCTAGAAATACTCTGATGAAGGTCCCAATGTAAGGTTCGAACACCCTATTCATCAAATGCTGGAATGTTGCTGAGCATTACACAACCCAAAATGCATAACTCTATAAGCAAACGTTCCCCAAGGAGTGGTGAACGTGGTCTTCAGCTGAGCTTTCTCTGCTATATGAACTTGGTTGTAGCCGCTATATCCATTAGCAAACTATAGCACTCCTGGCCAGCTACTTCGTCCAAGATCTGATTTGAAAATGGAAGAGGGTAATGATCCTTCTTTGTTGCCTTATTGAGCTTCCTGTAATCAACACAAATGCATAGCTTCCCATTCTTTTTTATTGAGATCACAATGGGAGAATCCCATTTTGAATTCTCCACAGAAAATATGAATCTTGCATCAAGCAACTTATCTATTTCTTCTTTTACAGTCTTAGAAAAATTAGGATTCATTTTATATGGCATTTTCTTTATGGGCTTAGCACCATCTACCACCTCAATAGAATTTTCTACCCAACTTACTTGACGGAGTTCCTTGTAATCAAAAGTGAATATGTGTATGTACCTTTGAAAGTGTTGGAGGTAGGATTCCTTCTCAATCTCCATCACAACATCACCAATATTTATTTGTTGGAGATGATCATCAACTTCTTCTTCAGATAATTTTATGGGGTCATGAGTTGGTGTGACTGGAAGGATATGCATGACTGAAACATCCACCTCACTTTCTTCATCTTCAGTGTCCACTTCACTGGTACTAGAGTAATCAGAGGATGTCCAATCATCAGTTTCATCACTTGAATCCACAGGTTCTTCATTATGATGTCGAGGGATTACGTTTATCTTCACCCTCTCTCTACCACGTCCAAGTGTCATAAAGCCTTCATTCCAGTATTTTCTTGCATGAACTCTCCTTAGCCATGGTCTCCCCAGCAACATTGGGTATGCAACAGTACCATTTTTCATCACCTGAAAGTCTACCACACATACAACACCCATAACAGATATTGCCACATTTGAAACTACACCTTCTGGTTTAGTTTTTCCTTTATTTAATGACCTTAACATAAGTGTTGAAGGGCGATCAATTTTTAAACCCAACATATTCATTACAGACTCAGTCATTACATTAACTGCAGCACCTCCATCAACTAAGACATCATAAATTGAAATACCATTACATAATAACTTAGCTTGTGGAGCATAGGGATCCACCTCTGCCTCAAAAACAGGGACCTCAACCTCCTTTCTTTGTCGAGCATTGAGTCCACTTCGCAGCTCCCACCTCTTCTCTAAAGACATAGCCAAGAGTTGACCATATGTAATATTTGCAGGCCTTTTGGATAGATCTTCCAAGATGGAGTATGGTCATTGCCCCTGTGAAATCAGAAAATCCTCCACACACAGCTTTCTTCTCCTATGTCTCTTATTAGTTTCTCCTTTCATCTTCTTAGGATCATTTCCATCTTGATTATCTTTTTTTTTCTTTCTTTTTGTTACAAACACATCTACTTCATTATTTCTACTCTTATCTACTACATCAAAAGAATTCACAGGTGCTTTTCCTTTATCATTATCTCTTGTACCAGATGTAGAAGCTCTATCTGGACAATTATACTTATAATGACCCTTTTTATAACAACCATAACATATAATTTTAGAAATATTTCTTTTTGGACCTCTATCTCGTCCCTGAGAACTAAATTCCTTTCCTTGAAGAAGATTAATAGTTAACTGACACATCTTTTT
Source organism: Taxus chinensis (assembly GCA_019776745.2). Lineage (NCBI taxonomy): Eukaryota > Viridiplantae > Streptophyta > Pinopsida > Cupressales > Taxaceae > Taxus > Taxus chinensis. The sequence continues at coordinate 734,822,097 of CM034146.1, forward strand.
GAGCAGATCTTCATACTCAGTAGATGTACTAGGAGAAATATTTGTGCTCATCGGGAGTGGTTGTGGATTCTGGACCAAAGGTGCTGGTGTAGGCTCTACTTTAGCAACAATTTCTTTAGGCTCCTCTTCCATGCTCTCTTCTTGCCTTCTTGCAATCTCCTTTGCTTGTTCAATGGTAGATGAGCGGTCATACTTCACTCGTTGTCTGATCTCTGGCTTCATCCCAAGAATGAAGCACTTACATAGGAGATTATCCACGCTGTTCATCAACCCATCCACTAATCCTTCCTTCTGAATTTGGGCATCGAGCTTCCTCCTTAGCTCTAGAACATGAGCATGATAATCCCTTACCTTCTCCTTCTCTCCTTGGGCTAGCTTTATGATATCAATCATGAGATCTGCATATATCTGTTGTTCACCAAATTCTTCAAGAAAACTTTCAGTTAATAAATCCCATGAATTTTTCACATTATCACCTAGTGTTTCAAACCACCTAAGTGCTGAACCATCCAAAAAGATATGAAAAAATTCATTCCATTGTTCCCTTCTTATAAGGCCATTACAAATACAAGATCATTTAAACTCTTAAATGAAATAATAAGCATCTTCATTAGATTGAGTTGAAAAAATAGGAATCTTTCCCATTTTCAAGAGTAACCACCGTGAAATACCAACCCACAAGTATAATCAACAAGACTTATGTGCACAAATAATTGGAATCACTATACTAGAAAGTGACTTTACACCTTTCTACAATAAAATAGAAATGACCATGGTAAACTATGGTAAAACTTGACTTACTGCGGTAAAAACTGACTTTACTGTGGTAAACACTATTCACAGTAAAAAGTGAAGTTACTGCGGTAAATACTATTCCCAGCAAAAATGACTTTACTATGGTAACTACTATTCATGGAAAAATTGACTTTACCATGGTAACTACTATGCATAGTAAAAACAAGGTTACCCTCCAATTGATTTTTGACTAAGTGGGAACATCTCTCCGAAAAATCCACCAACGAGGAATGGCCCCGGCAACGGAACCAAAATTTCATCACCAATCCAGCACTATGATAATTCTTCACCGGGAACTCCTCATGCTATGATTATTTACTAATGCACAACCTTTAGTTTGGTGGATGTAATCTGGAAACAAAACAACAACATAACACAAGAATACAATCGACTATGATAAGACGGAATGATGACAAATCTGAAATATCAAAGTAAATTATAATATTAACATGAAATTGTTACAATCTCACCCATGAGGTACTTCAAGTGTTATTGACTTCACTTTCCTTTCACCAAGAATATGGGAGAAACTTTACAATTACACCTCTTAATGGCTTCTTCAACACACCTTTAAATTGATGGCTTCCTTCGCACACTTCCTACAGTATTTCTCACTACTTCCTTCTATGCTAAATGAGGGGGGTGGCCTCTCTATTTATAGAACTTCCAGTCTTATCCATCTTATCTCTAAGATAGGATAAGAAATCCACTATGACGAATCATATTCCATACCTTAACTCTTATCTATACATGTAAGCTTATCTTTTAAGATAAGATAAACCTTATCATTTTACATGGGTTCTACATTTTTAGACTTTTTACATATAAAATACACAAAATATTTATGACCTCACTCCTTGTCCTTATTACTAATATAATATTTCTAATTCCTAATCATGTAGACCCTACTTCTCTACTTACCCCAACTTTGATATTTTAACATTACTGGACCACTTACGACAAATATTTACTTTTTACAACATTCGTATTGTACTTTGACTGTTACCGTACTCCACATTATTGGTGGCACCGTACTGACGGTGTCGTTATCTTCTATCAGATGCTACTACTAATTCCACTTAACAACATCCTATTCCTAATACATACATTAATGAAATAGAAATTCGAGAGGAAAATTTTAGTGTTGACGGAACAGTACATTGCGGAACTTCATCAGAGTATTTCTGGATGATTTTTGCATCTATTGGAGCAAGATGGACCACCTACACCAAATGGAGACAACATTTCAAAGGTTAGATGAAGCACAAGCCTCACTAAACCCTACAAAGTGTGTCTTTGGATGTTCTAAAGGTGTTTTTTTAGGACATGTTGTATCCAAAGATGGTATTGGTACTGATCTTGATAAAGTTTCAAAAATCAAAGAGTTACCATTTACTATGAATAGAAGTAAGTTGAGATCATTTTTAGGCCATGTGGGTTACTATAGAAGATTCATCAAGAATTTCTCAAAAATTGCACAGCCACTAACCCAGTTCTTGAAGAAGGATGTTACTTATTCACCAAAAAATAAGGTACATGAAGCTTTTAAACAACTGAAGGAAGTCCTGGCGTCTTCACCTATTTTAAAGAATCCAGATTGGAGCAAGCCATTCATTGTGTATACTGATGCCATCAGACGTAACACTAGGAAGTACTCTGAGCCAAAAGGATGAAAATGGGAATGATCATCCAGTTTACTTTGGGAGCAGACAAATTAGTAGTGCTGAGGTAAATTATATTGTAACTAAAAAAGAGGCTCTAGCTATCATTTTTGTCGTAAAGAAGTTTAGAAATTACTTGCTAGGGCAGAAATTTATAGTTGTAACAGATCATTAGGCTCTAAAATATATTTTAAATAAGCCTATCCCATCAGGGAGGATAGCAAGATGGATAATTTTGCTACAAGAATTTGAATTTGATATTATAGATAGGCCAGGAAGGAAGCATGTCAATGCAGATGCACTCTCTCGAGCCTATGATGGTTTAAGTTTATGTTGTGATGATGATGATTTCCCAGATGCAACATTGTTATCCCTTGACACAATACCTAGTGATTACATAGATATTTGGAATTATCTGAATGAATTCAAGTTTCATGATGGTGCCAAAGCAAAGACTAAGAGGAAGATTACTCAAGCCAGTCATCCATATTCTATTTTGTATGGAGTATTATTTCAAATAGGACCTGCTGGACAGTATAAGAGGGCAGTTGCACGTGATCAAGGGAAGGAGCTGATAGAAGAATTCCACAATGGTACATGTGGAGGGTACTTCTCTGGAAAACTTACAACAAGAAGGATCTTGGATGCAGGTTATCACTGGCCCACTCTTTTTAGTGATAGTTATAATTATTGTAAGACATGTGATATTTTTCAAACACATGGTAACCATAAGACTTCATCAACTCCATTATGCTCTATTCTTCCACTTGGTCCCTTTGAAAAGTGGGGAATCGACATTTTAGGTCCACTTCCAACTACCCCATGCCAAAATAAGTATATTGTAGTTGCCACAAATTATTTAACCAAGTGGGTTGAAGCTAGGCCACTGAAAACAACTTCTATGGATGAAGTGGCAAGGTTCATATATTAACACATTTTCACCAGATTTGGTTGTCCATTAGAAATTGTAACAGATGAAGGAAGCCACTTCATTAATGAGGTAGTAGAAGCCCTAGTCAGTAAGTTTTGTATTAAGCACATGAAGGCAATAACATACAAGCTAAACACAAATGGACAGGTGGAATGAACAAATTTTGTGTTGTGTCAAATTCTAGCAAAAGATGCATCCTTGTAGGTACATAAGTGGGATAAAAGATTCATGCAACATTGTGGACATATAGGGCAACATCAAAGTCAGCAACATGATACTTCCCATTTCAGTTGGCTTATGGCATTGATCCAGTTCTTCCTATTGAGTTTGATATTCCCACTGTGAGAGTTATGAAAAATGAAAGGATAAATGAAAGTGATTGAGTAAAATAAAGGTTGGTACATCTTCATTTGCTAGAGGAAATGAGGGAAATAGCGAAGGATAGAAGATATAAGAAGAAAATGAAGTAGAAGGAATACTTTGATCAAAATATCCATTGGTCTCCATTTCATGTGGATGACTTGGTCCTAGTATATGATTCAAGATACAAAAAAAGAAGATAGAAAATTTCTTCCAAAATGTATGGGGCCCTACAAAATAGCAGTTGTGCATAAAAATGGTACATACCCACTAGAGGAATTGGATGGCACTCCCATTTACGAAATGAGTCAACCACAACAAGTTGAAGATTTTCCAAGCACTAGAATAGTCTACTCCGAGGATGGAGTAGAAGTTAGGAAGGGGGAAGATGTCAACACTAAAATTTTCCTCTGTAATTTCTATTTCATTAATGTATGTATTAGGAATAGGATGTTGTTAAGTATAATTAGTAGTAGTGTCCAATAGAAGATAATGGCGTCACCGGTATGAAGCTGTCAATAATGTATAATATGGTAATATTTAAAAGTATAATAAGAATGTTGTGGTAAAAAGTAAATATTTGTTGTAAGTGGTCAGGTAATGTTAAAATTTTAAAGTTGGGGTAAGTAGAGAAGTAGGATCTACATGATTAGGAATTAGAAATATTATATTGGTAATAAGAACAAAGAGTGGGGTCATAAATATTTTGTGTATTTTATTTGTAAAAATTTTAAAAATGTGGAACCCATGTGAAATGATAAGGTTTATCTTATCTTAAAATATAAGCTTACATGTACAAATAAGAGTTAAGGTATGGAATATGATTCGTCAGAGTATATTTCTTATCCTATCTTAGAAATAATATGGATAAGCCGAGAAGTTCTATAAATCGAGAGGCCATCCCCCTTATTTAGCATAGAAGGAAGTAGTGAGAAATATTGTATAAGTGTGTAAAGGAAGCCATCATTTTGAAGGTGTGTTAAAGAAACCATTAAGAGGTGTAATTGTGAATTTTCTCCCATAGTTATTGTTAGAAGACAAGTGAAGTCAGTAACACTTGAAGTACCTCATGGGTGAGATTGTAACAATTTCATGTTGATATTATAATTTACACTGATATTTCATATTTATCATCATTCTTTCTTATCATAGTCTATGGTATTATTATGTTATGTTTGTTGTTGTGTTTCCATATTTCATCCACCAAACTAAAAGCTATGCATTAGTAAATAATCATAGCATGAGGAGTTCTCTGTGAATAATTATCATAGTGCTGGATTGGTGATGAAAGTTCATCATGATGAACAACACAGGGAGCAGGTGGTTTATTACACAAGTTGTACTCTTTTGGATTATGAAACCTGATATAACCATCTAGAAAAACTTTTCCTAGCCTTAGTTTTCGTTGCCACCAAACTCCGCCATTACCTACTCAACCACAAAACCTATGTTGTGACCAACACTGATCCCTTACACTTAATGTACGCCAAACCTTATCAAAATCAATGTGTTGTGCGATGGCTTATTCTTTTAGCTGATCTTGACCTTGTATTCATTCATCAAGAGTCCATCAAGGTCCAAGCTATCGCTGACCAACTAGCTGACGCACCTATTTCTGGGGATCAACCCTCTAATTTTGACTTTCCTGATGAGTCAATTATTATTCTTTCCTTGGACGAACCCCCTTACCAAATGACACTTTTCTTCGACGGTTCTAAGTGTCAGCGTGGGGACCGGACTGGTGTTATCCTCATTCCTCTGGATGGATAACCCATGTTCATTTTTATTTCAAACTAGAGTTTGAATGCACAAATAATATTTCCAAGTATGAAGCACTTCATACAAGGTCTCCAAGTCACGCATATGCCCTAGATGTCAAATCAATCAACATATTTGGTGATTCAAAATTGGTCCTAAACCAATTCAATGGTATGTACAAAAATTCGTAACAAGATACTTAAAAACTATAAACATCATGTAGAAATACTTTTCACCACCTTTGATCATTACACCCTTTAAACCATCGCACATTCAACCAAAAAATTTACAGATACCATGGCTTTCTTAGCTTCCCAAATACCCATTTCCCCTGCCGATTCCAAAATATTTATCATCGTAAAACACCTCCATTCACCTTATCATTTAACTCATGATGTTTACTCGATTAGAACCGGACACCCCTAACCCGAGTGACCTTTGGTATAAACAATACTGTGATTACCTTTCTTTCTCCTTCTTACGTTCTGATCTCACCCATAACAGACAACACGCTTTCCTTAAAAAGGTATCTCATTTTGTCATCCTGGGGGCACTCCTCTATAAGCATGACTTTGATGGTATTATCTTACGATGCCTCGACAAGTTCTGAAATTCATTACACCATTAAGGAGGTTCATGATGGCATATGTGGAGGTCACTTTAGTGGCCTTGTTATTCCTAAGCATATTATTCACCTAGGCTATTACTGGCTGACCCTTAACCATGATTGTTGTGACTATGTCAAACGTTGTATAAAATGCCAAAAAAATTCCAAACTTAATCATACACCCAGTTATTCCTTACAGGTCACTTGTGATCTTTGGCCCTTCTCTCATTGGGGTTTAGATCTTGTCAGAGAAATCAATCCCCATTCTTTCCAACGCCATCAATGGATCATAACTGCTGTCGAATACTACACAAAATGGGTGGAAGCCATACCACTCATCTCCATGAAAGCCGAAAAAATATGTGAGTTCATTAACCATCACATCATTTTTTGCTTTGGTGTCCCTCATCGCCTCATCACTGACAATGGAAAACAATTAAAAAATAAAACATTGTGCAAAAACTCTGCAACACCTTCGGCATTCAATTTAGTATCTCATCACCATATTACCCACAAACCAATGGCTAAGTTGAATCCACTAATAAAGACCCTCAACAAATATTATCATGAAAGTGGTTGACGATACTAGTAAGGATTAGCATACACACATTCCTTTTACCCTATGGGAATACCACAATAGTATTCACACTTCCACTGTGGCCACACCATTTTCTCTGGTCTATGGTAAAGAGGTTGTTCTACCTCTCGAAGTCTAAATCCCCTCACTCTACATTTCTCTCCATGATATGCTTACTGATGATGACTTTCATGTCAGGACCACTTAGCACATCTAGAGTTATTAGATGAATGTCATTTTAACACTCTGGATCAGCTTCAAGTTTACCAATGACGTATCAAACGTGCTTATGAAAAACATGTTCATGAAGGAACCTTCTAAGTCAGTGACCTTTTCCTAAAAGAAAATCAACATGTAACCAAAGCAGAAAAAAGTAAACGAGGAAAAATTTGCTCCTAATTGGCTTGAACCACACATCATAACTCATACCTATAGATCAGGTGCCTATCGTTTATCTTCACTTGATGGTAAAACCAAACCTAAGCCCCTTAATGCATTACATCTTCAACCATTCTATTGTTGACTCATCCTCCTACCTCACCCTTTGTCTTCTTTCCAAGCTCATCCCTTGAGCGCTACCCACTCCATACACCTCCCCAACGATTAAACAAGAATCATGTGAGTACTTGTCACTTGTTATCTCTCTCTTGAATATGTGTACCATGGCACTGCACATAGCATGATTCTCATGGATACTTTTCATCTACCTTTAGATGAGATCCCATGGTCATTCCAGCTTGCCTTTTGAACAAGAGTCCTATCATCCACTTTGGTCTTGTCAATGATTTCAAATACCTCACATGGGACCAAACTCCTTGAGTCAAAATTCTAATAAAAAGATGATTCCCTCAAAAGGACATCTTCCTCTCTACAAAAATGTTGCTATAAATAGCCTGCTCCCTTGAAGGATAACTATGTAAATATTTAAAAAAAAAAAGAGAGAAACCAAAGCTTCCCGCATCAATCATCTTCACGAAAGACCTCAAGGAGTACTATATTATTTATCCCATATAGACTTCCCACATCAATCAGTCTATCAAAACAAAAAAAAATTAGTCATGGAATTTCCCATTATGACCTAGGACCCCTTGCCTAAAAGCCCTCTCACTCAAAACATATAAAATTAACTACCTTTCACCCTCCTTACAATTTCCACTCTCATTGTCCACCATTACCTCAAGGGTCATCTTAGAATTTAGAAATTTGGTGATCCTATGACTACCTTCATCATAGAATAGTTAATCGTGCAATTCCTTTAGGGTCTTATGTTCATCACCCCCCCTCAAAGGTAAGATCTACTCGGTATGATCCTACCTAATAAGGTGGCTTTATTTCCTCCCTTTTATCTTTTAACTATCTTTGTTTACATTTTGATTACCTTATACAAGACTTGGTACTCAACGCTTACCTTTTAGGTAATCCTACCATTTCACTATAATCACCTTCACCTACATCATTTTACCTATAATCTACCAACACCTATTAAATCTAAACTCATAACATGCTCAAAAACCTGCCAACTCATTTTCATATTCTTCCCTAGCTCATGGGAGTACTACATCAGCTTGAGGTCCCTTTTTCACTAGGACTATGTAGGAAACACTCTGAGGGCATGGGTCCCTTGGAGGTTAGCTTGGCCATTTCTCTACCCTAAAACCAATTCATCACCCATGCCTAACTCACCATTTACATCACATTTCACTTAGTTCCCCTTTTGTATAATGAAATTGGAAACTAAGCCACATACATAACAATGTTTCTTACCACAACATACATTTATTACACCTTTCATCTCTCTATCATCACTATGCATAGATTCTAAAAAATCTGACAAATGACCCATATTATCATTCATTACCAACAATAATGAATATCCATATAACTAAACCTGACTCAATCCATGCCTATGACCTCAACCTGACTCACTCCATGCCTATAACCTGACTCAATCCATGCCTACACCAACCTACCTCTATCATGCCTAACTCACCTAATTTCAAACCACATCAAAGTAACACATCCATATCTCATCTAGCACAAGCCATACATTCAATATCTCATAAACATTTTAACATATCACAAAATACCATGAATCTCATCATATAAATCAATAAAATGTGTATCTCAAAATACATGTGTCTCTCATCATGGCCATCATCTCAAAAATTTTGGCACGCAGGCCGATATACAATACAAAGTGTCATTGGCACATAGGATGGTCTCATATATACACAAAGAATGAATGAATTAATACAAAAAAATCTTCGGCATGCAGGCCGGTATATACTCATAATATATAACAATCACTTATACATCCTCACTATCTTCGGCACGTAGGACGGTATATGATCAAAAATACAACTATCTTCGGCATGCAGGCTAACATATATATTGAATAGTCACTAATATACATCAAAATTAGGTGGCCGCTTATCATATATCTCACCGGATGTCCTCCATCTCCGTGTCACCTATAACCTTGGCCTCCTATGTCCTTGCTAGCACATCACCTCACTCTGGTTTCCATGTGCTAGTGGCCTCTCCTTGATCAGGCCTTGGAGCTCACTGACCTCCTGTGCTCTCCACACTATGTGTGTGGGATCTCATCCTCTCACTGGATGCCTGTTGTGCCCTATACTCTCTGTAAAAGAGGAAGTCTATCCCAACTGCCATGAGCTGGTCCTGATAGTATCATGCCTCACCTAGGGCATCCCGTAACCTAGATATAGGCATGGTTTTTGGTGGTCCCATAGGTCTTGGCCCTTGTACCTGCCCTGCGCCAGCTTGTGAACTGATACCAAATCCCTGCGCTTGTGGTGGTGCCCCTGTCTCTATGCCTATGGTGGTGCCCCTTGCCCCTGTGCTTGTATCTAGACATGTAAGGCCCCAATCTGTGTCTGGGATGTGGCCAACATGCCTTATAAACCTACCACTTGATCTTGAAGGGCTGCCACCTGACCATCCCTAGTCTCCATCTCCTCCATCTCGTCTGTCGTCTCTCTCAACCCTCTCCATCCACCATCTGGTCCTGCAAACTGGCCACCTGTACTCGTAGCTCTGCTACCTCTACCTCTGAGCCCTCTAGCTGTGTCTATAGTATACCTATCTGTGTGATCAACATCACTACCTTGCTCTTGTAGGGCATGTCTCTGCCCATTGTCACGGTAGCTAAGTCTGGCTGCCCCGGTCTAGGTGGTATTGCTCGTAGCTGAGCCGCCCACCACTGACTATACCTATCTATGCATCTGCCATCATTAATCCGACTGATCCACTGGCTGCTCCTCCTCTCCTGTAGGCTGTGGTAGAGGTAGAGGCCTCTCCACATCACCTCTCTGATACTGTGGGAAGGACAGAGGGATATCTTTTACAAGACCAAATTACCGTCAGACCTTGTCTACCGGGATCATATCAACCTCCCCAGCGCGGTGACCTTATATCCACCTCTCTAGCTAGAGCTCAGCTAGCTCCTCATGCATGTTCCTATATGAGGGGAATCCCACATATGGCCTACAGATAATGTCCACTACGGATAACCCCTCCAACAACTAACCGAAAATGGGCCACATCATATGTTGGCCTATCTGACCTCCACTCTCCTACCACTGGCACCCATATCCTGTATCCCAACTGCACATATCTCGCTGGGAATGCATCTTCTCAGGGCATACCTATAGGGTTGAACATAGACTATATACTCATAGGCCTAGCAGTGCAGTATAAATGTACATCATAGGTTAAACTTGTGCAACCTCCCATATGCCCACAGTTCTTTGTATAGTTGCACCAAGAATGTTGGTGCCTAGGAAAACTATGTCTCGTGTACCATCATATCGTGGAGCACCCCCATTAGTGAGTGGAGAAAGCATCCACCCTTTGCATCAGGTAGTGCATAACAACATACTGTATCCATCAATAAAACCACTAGCCTCGTATCATCCGGATGAGCTAGGTATATCTCATCATAGCTCAAACTGGCACTATGGAATCTCAGCTCTGTCACCCCCCTCACCAAATACGGTCTCGATCAGCTCCTCTAAAGCCTTGGAGGAGATATAGTACACCTTGCCCCCGCAATATGGGTAACCGTAATATCTGGAACACGTCCTCCAGGGTGATAGTCATCTCACCCGTCAGAAGGTGGAACATGTTGGTCGCGGATTCCCATCTGTCGATGAGTGCGACCATCAAACTAGGCATTGGATAGCATGTCAGTAGTACTAAATGCTACTCAAATCCCACTGCCTCCACATGCTGTAGCTCCATAGGGCTCGCTAAGCCGTGTAATGTCACCGGCATTGGTGGAACCCTGTCCCGCATAAGTAACTGTGACCTCCCCTGCATCCAATCCACACATAACATTAATCTACCTTTACCATGACCATATTCATCACTTATCATTACCCACCACCCTATTTTTACCCTATCAAGCTCAACCCCCTAACCTACATCACTTTTAGACCCTTGTGCCTAAAATTTAGACCGATGCCGGTTTGTCCTAATTGACTCTAGTCACCCTTAAACCAGCATTGGTCACCTATTCTTTTGACTGATACCCGGTTCACCTTGACCGACCACGATTACCACGTAACCAGCATCGGTCACCCTATTAGGTGACCGATCCCAGTTCTACCCAACCGACGCCAGCCAAGCTTGACCGATTCCAGTCACTGTCGTAGAAAACTCTGCGACTTCCCAAACCCCCCTTTTTTTTGTAAACCCTCCCACTTGTCCCTTTTACCCCACCTATAATGACCTACACTACCCCAAAACCCCTACCCACCCCACCTATCCACTTTCCTAGCCTCCCCCCCTCTTTTTTCCCTATTTTCCCCCCCCATACCCACATTTTCCATTTGACCACCCACCAAAAAACAAAATCCCACAAAAAACTACCAATAACAACTATTACAATCTCTAATCTATCTAATTTTCCCTATAGAGTTAGGTGCTTACCTCGTCGAGTTGCCATCGTCTCGGTGGCATGTCTGGCCCTTGTGCCGTTGTGTCAGTGGTCCACTTGAGCCCTCTCCAACCTCTTCCATCACCAAATATCTACCCACACCCTCCGACTAATCGAATCCCTCGCTAAAGATCTGTGGACCCGCTACTCACCAACCCAACCACCATCAACTCACACTGCTAGCTCACTGTCCTGTTTCCTCCGGATGCTTTTCTCACTTTTCTCTTTTTTTTGTCCTTTCTTCACTTTGCAATTTACAAATGAATATTAAAAATGTGGATTTTTTTGTTTTTATACAAAACCTAACCTAATTGACGTCGGTTCCCCTTGACCGGCATCGGTCTCATGCCCTACCTCACCGTCATTAGTTTTCCTATACTGACGTCGGTTATACATGACCGCCATTGGTCAACCTAACCTACACATTGCCCATAATTTTCCATTTTACCCCACCCACTACCTTGCTCTTTACCCCATCCCACCTTTACCCAAACCCACTACCTTACCTTTTTTGACCTAATCATTTACTATCTCCATTTTTCCTCCTTTGGGGACTCATTATTGAAAGAACTTACCCCTACCTCTAAATAAATAAAAAGCCTTACCCGTGCCATGACCTAGATATTTAGACCTAGACCATCGCTAATGACCTTTGACCTCATATGTCCGCTATACCTTGTGGCACTGTTACCTGTGTTGATTGACCTAATGACCTTACCTAGCCTATTTCCATGACTGTTTATTCTGACCCTACCTTTGGTGTACCAGAACATACATAAACATTCTTACACCTAACCTACGTCGTGTTTCCTAACCATATCCTATACCTTGGATACCAGATTCACTTCACCCTTGTTTGGATAAACCTATCAACCTTAGATGATGTAGAGTTTTCCTACTCTTCAACCCGATAGCATGCTACTAGTTTATACGTGTGCGTGCGTTTGATTGTTGCTACCTGTGACCTTGACCCATTACCTAGATTGCCTGAGTAGACCTTTCACCCTTTTTCCCTATACCCACTTGCCTTTTCTCCCATTTACCTTTTATCAAACCACTCCCCACTTCAGCCTGTTGCCTCGTCAGTTCCTGGTTTGAGGGGGATCACCTTCACCCTCACATGGGGCAACCACATCTTATTTTTGTTAGCATCACTTACCAATACAAGCTACGCAACAAAAAGGGGCAAAATGTAGACACTAAAATTAGGTCACACTCCCCTTTCATCCCTCGACATATAAGCACCCTTTATTACATTTACCTAGCCATGACCCTCTTCACCCCACAAATATTAATTTAATTAAATTAATGCATTATCCTCACTATATTTTTTATTTAAATATCTTATTTAAATAATATCTACACATACAGTTCACTTAAACACCTCACTAAGCTAACTCAACCTAAGACCTATTCTTAGCAAGTTACCATAACTAACTAAGACTTACCCAAACCCTAAAAATCAATGCCTACATTCCCTCTAACCACATTTTGCATGCTCACATGAAGCTCCCAGTCTAATCCTTGGGATAATGACATGAGATCCAAGAAAATCAGGAGGATCTCCCTAAGTTTAGTAAACCTAGGAAATCCCTCCTTGACCGATGTCGGTTACCCCTAACCATCGCCTGTTAAGCCAGACTGCTGTCGGTTACCCCTTTTAACCCAAAACAACCTTATTCTCAAGGTTGGAACTTGGAAGTTGGCAAAAATTTTTGGGAGAAAGTTGACGAGCAAGAGCACATCTCAGAGAGATAACGCATCTTCAGAGAGAAAATTCTTGCGAAAAATCACATCCAAGGAAGGAGATTGAGCATCTTCTCCTGCACAGCCATTCCAGCCACGATATGATCTATCCAAGTAAAGAGGAGTGTACATATAGCCCATGCAAAATATTTTCTTTAGTTGGTGATCACTTGTAACCTTCAAGCCCATCATCAGCACCTCCATCCTTCACACACAGGCCTTTAGGAACGAAATCCAAGTAAGTACAACATCATACTCTCCTTGGTTATTTTATTTCATCATCATTTTATCATCCATTGTTTATCTTGCTCCCTATTGACCTTCTCCACATTTTCACCTCAATATACCCATTAAAACCTTGCAAAAGCCCACTCCCGTCACCCAATACCTTGTCTTGACCAACCGAAGTCCTTTGTGCAATCACAAAGGAGACCAAAAGCCCGTTTTGTGACATTTCCAGATCTCACAGTAACCGGCACCGGTTATACCTAACCACCGTTGGTCACCATTGACCAACATCGGTCTCTGGTTTGCCCACACAGCCCTGAACAGAGACCTACCCACCTAATTTCACCTCACCTTCATTCACATGTGACCTACCCGAGTCCTTTACCTGATCTGTAGAGACCCAGAACCAACCATTTGACCTTTGGATCCTATTCTAGCTTAGCTTGTTAGATTAGATCTATTTTCTTATTGTGTTTTTAAGTGAGATACCTAAATCATTTTAAAATAACAATAGGATTTACTTTGTTTACAACATTAAATTGTTTAAAACAGTGGACTGACAGCCATCTAGGAAGTATCATACTTCCCGGATCTAGCTCACACTAGGCAGTTCACTTCCCATATTGTTTAATTCCTTCTGGTGGTCTTGTTTTCATTACAGGTAGCTCCTCCTAGCCAAAAGAAAGCTCTCACAATCAATTGTGGATTTGGAAGTCATACGCGCGTAATGACCCATTAGCTGACATTTGAACAAGTATTCCTCCTACGCCCGTTACCCTATCTGTTTCGTCAACACTTCAAAGAAACAATCTAAGAAAAAGGTGAAACATTTTGGCACGCCCAATGGGACCCATTTGGGGTTCCTTTCATTTCATTCATTCCTAGGAAAAAAATGTGTGTTTGTTTCCCTTCTAAAAGTGTACACACTAATTTTCTTCCCTGGTAATCCATCTCTTCTTTCTACTTGCTCTAAAGGAAACTTTTCTTTTGGTGTAATTAAAAAAGAATCATTTCTTCATGTTTTCTGCATTATAGTGAAAGAGCATCCCTCTTCCTCTTCATCTTGTTGTGTCATCCAATTTCACATTTTCAATTTGGGTTTAAAACAAGTGCATTGCATTCTGATTTAGTGCGGTAGCTCACATTAATTAAGGGCAACCTATATGCTAGAAGTCATTACCAGCTGATGGTTGATAAATGAATCATAGAAAAGAACTTCAATCCTTCTCTCTTTCTCCGAGTCTTACCAAACCACACAAAAATTCAAAATAGATACATTCTTAAACAACATCCTACCTGGAAGAAGTTGTAGGTGATCACACGATCACAACACAGTGGGCACCCATCTCGCTCCTCTGTCGAGTCATACTTTAGAGTGAAGCCCGCCCCCACCATAACATACCTGAAACCTCACCCTTTAGATCTCCTTCTTTATAGGAAGCCATCCTCACTCTTTAGATCAGTTTTTAGAACAAATATGAACGTTTTATTATACCTATGACAGGTGCAAAGGTTACACCATATATTGAGTCTTTGAGTGAAGAGGATCTGAATAGAATTAATTCTCGTACAGTATAAGATATTGAGGTAAAAGAGTTATCCAAGGAAGGATTTATATAGTGGAATGACACGTAGTCAGTAAATGATACCAAAATTATTGCTTACAATAATTAGGAGCATGGTACATATGAAAATATTGGGTACGAGATGAAAAAAAGAGTCACCCAAATGATGAGGTCATGTATGGGGAAAGAACAGGTACAAAGGTACACTGGTGAAGGAAATCCTGATACATTTATGTGTGCCATAGAAACTCAATAGTAGAACAAAGGAGATAAAAGGAACATGTTGGTATATACTTTACATGAGACCACAATGCGTTGGTGTGAAACACGTAGAGATAACCTGTTGGAATGGAAAGAAGTGAGAATTCATTTTTATACAAGGTTTTCTCAGAGAAATGTTCCTACACACATATGCAAATTTCATGGGAAGACTCCTGCATCATTCCACGTCCATAATTGTGAGAAACTATGGGCACAGAGCTAGGAAGACTTACCACTATCACTTTGGGTACATACATTCTACTCCACACTATGCAGATGCGTGCACATGGTATGTCCACGCAGAGTTAAAAAGGGAGACCAAGAATTAGCATGAGCTAACTACAGGTATGATTCAAACTTTTAATTAATTTTCTACTAAGCGTCTAGTCCATGAAGCATTTTAGATTATGAAGCACTTCACTTTGGGAGATAGTGTGAAGGAATAAGAGATCATGCAAGAACTACTCAGAGATACTAATTCAGAGACACACTTGGATATTAAAGAAATAGATGAGGTACAAAAGGGTCATGGCTGGAAGAAAAAAGAGAAGGGTAACATGGTATATCTCATTGATGACAAAGAGATTGAGAACATGGATGCTATCCACACTGAAGGTGCACACGAGGTGATGGATACTATGGATGAGAAGGCAAGCACGTACCAAGCCCCCATGAAAAATAAGAAGTTTAACATTAACAGGGAAGATGCACCTAAGGAAGTAATTATTAAGGATTACTGTTTAGAGAAAAAAGTGGCCAATATTATTGAGCTATTGTGCAACTTATAGGACTTGTTCCCATGGGGCTATCATGGGCTAAAGAGAGTGCACCCCTCTTTAGGCGAGATGAAGATAAAGTTGAAAGAGGGTGTGCACCCAGTTAGGAAGAGGCAGGGTTCATTTTAAAAGACCTCTTTAAAATCGAAGGTGGAAAATACTTGGCGAATATCCTCAGAATTGGTTTCGTGGGAAGGAATTTTTTTTGGGGGTCCGGAAGAAATTTTTTTTCCTGATTTTTAAGAGGTGTGATAGAAGGTTCCAGACGTGTGATAACAAGCCAACAAGGTGGTTGATAGTATCCTTATTGACGTGTGTCAACAAGGTGGTTGACACGTGTCAGCGAGGCTCATTGACGCATGTCAACAAGGTCATTGACATGCGTTAGTGAGGTTAGTTGACACACATCAACCACCTTATTGATGCACGACAACAAATATTATGTTGCGTGTTTGTAGCCTCTGCCCTCTGGTCGCGTGACAAAAAAATCTCTATGTCGTGCATCAAAAAACTCTCTATTGTGTGTCTACTTCCTCCAAATTCCTGTCGGATGTAAAAAAACTCCCCATGTCATGCATCAATAGCCTCTCCATGTCATGCGTCAACAAGCTCTATGTCACTCGTCTGCAACCTCTGCCCTCTTGTCACGCGTATGTAGCCTCTACCCTCCTATCACACATTTACTATACTTGATAATACATATACCCCCAGGTGGTATGAGTGATCTAGTAGTGTTCTACCTGGAAAATAATCTAGGATTGTATAGGGGATAGTTTCAAGGGTAGGTGAAGCCTAAAAGAAAATAAATTATAATTTTTAGGTGAAGAGGTCATTGACCCGTGCCAGAAAATTTGCCTTTTCAAAATTTTCAAAAATGGAATATTTGCCATATTATGAATATTCGCTAGTAAAATTATCCCTGGGAAGAGGCCTAATAGGATGAATCCAAACCTACACATGAAGGTAAAGGAGGAGATTGATAAAATTATCAAGTCTTGAATTATTGAGCCTATTAAAGAATATGAGTGGGTTAGCCCCATGGTTATAAGAATTAAGAAGGATGGGAGGATAAAAATTTGTGTGGACTACAGAGAAATCAATGTTGCATGTGTAATTGATCCTTTTCCCACCCCATTCATAAAATAAATCCTTGAAGGGGTTGTTAGGTGTGTGATACATATGGGTTCTCAAGTTATCATCAGGAGTGCATCACAAAGGAAGATCAGGAGAATAAAAATTTCACCATTAAATGGGAAATTTTTGCATATAAAGTTATGCCTTTTGGATTGAATAATGTTCTCGCGAATTTTTGTGCATGCCTTTCAAAATTTTATTCACAAATTATTAGAAATATATTTGGATGATTGGACAATGTATGACTTAGTCAAAGATCACTGTGATAATTTGAGGCTTATGTTTGAGAGGTGTAGGTAGTTGAACATCTCTCTTAACATTAAAAAGTATATCTTTGCTACACCCTTGGGAAATCTACTTGGGCACATCATTTACAAGGAGGGATTGTTGGCAGACTCAACCAAGGTAGCTTTGATCTTAGGTTTAGAATAACCTAAAAAACCAGAGTTAAGTGTGTGGATTTTTGGGAAATATGGGATACTATAGAAAGTTCATAAAGGGTTATGTGGAGATTTTCATGCCATTGGAGGAATTTCTAAAGGCTAAAGGAAAGTTTCATTGGGGGGACGCGCAATAGCAAGAATTTGAGACTTTGAAGGAGATGTTTACCACTACACCCATTTTTCAATTTCCTTCTTAAATCAAGGATTTTCATGTTCATGTTGACACCTCTAACACAAACATCGACATAGTTTTGGCACAACCCAGGGAAGGGATTGTGGATCATCCTATATTCTTTGCAAGCAGGAAGTTGATACCCACGAAGTAGAATTATATAGAAATTGAGTGTGAATCATTATCTATGATTTACATACTACATAAGTTTAAGAAATACTTGTTGGAAACCCCATTTTTCTATTATATAGATCATTTGGTGCTAAAGTACTTAGTCAAAAATCTTGTTTTGCAAGGTCACATCTACATGTGGATACTTATGTTTCAATAGTTTCACAGTTGTTGTCAAGCCTGGGAAGAGAAATTTAGGGCCCAAACATTCATCACAGATCAAATCTGGTGAGGACATGCAGAGTGTTGAAGACACTATCCCAGATGCACATCTTTTCAGGTTAAACCACATGCTCACATATTTGGAAGATATAGCCATGTTTTTTCTCACTTGGTTAACGCCTGAAGAGATGAAGATGTTGGATAAAAAGCATATTTCTATATACATAGTGCCTTACCAGCTAATTGGGGGAGATTTGTACAAGTTGGGCCATGATGAATTCTTGTACAATTGTGTTATGGAACATGAACATGACGCCACTATGGATAAGACTCATGGTGGGATAGCAGGAGGACATTATGCAAGTGATGCAAATGTGCACAATATCTTGATGGTTGGAATTTATTGGGAGAATTTGTACAAAAACACCAAGGATTATGTACATGCATGTGATCATTGTTAACACCTTGGGAATCCTGGACACAAGGTGAGAAGAGGAAACACCTACAAAGGATTGTACAACAACCAAAAAAATAAGATTTATTTGGGAAAATATTATTAGCTGGTATGAATGTCCATTGAGCTTGACAAGTAATAAAAAAACTCATTTCCTAAATGAGATAATTAAAATGTTATTAGTAGATTTCATAGTGGTACACCATAAGACTACCTCTTATCACTCAAAATCTAATGGGAGTGCAGAACTTTCAATAAGATTTTGGGACAAACTTTAATAAATATTTTTGATGTTGGAAGAAAATATTGGGATGATAAATTATTAGTTGTACATTGGGCATACAAGACCACTTATAAATGGTTGAACAAGGCCACACCTTTTCAAGTGGTGTTTGGTGCAGAAAAATTACTACCTGTTGAATTCATGTTACCATCCTTGTGTACTGCACAAACAAGTGGACTAGATGATGAGAAATTTGTTGAGGAGGGCATTGATAAAATAATGTAGTTAGATGAGTGGTGTTTTATTACACGTTGGATTTGGAAGACCGAGAAGATGAGACATAAGTCCTAACATGATAGGAACACTAAGAACAAGACATTTTAGGTTGGTAAGATGGTCCTTCTCTATGACTTTGAGTTTATGCGCCACTGTACGCACCCAAAATTGCATGTCCTATATTGTCAGAAAATGGTTACAAAATTCTCCAATGGTGATTCAAGTCCTTTTAGAAGGTGCTCGATTTTCTAAACCCATTCGCATTAAATATTTGTAGCCTATAAATCCTTACTTAGCTTTTCCATGCTTTCTTCCATCTTCCTACTCATTTTTGTGTATGTTTTGGACTTTAGTTTAAGGACCGCCACCCTGCTTGGGTGGCGGTCCTACGTGATTTTTTTAGAACTCTTCATGTGTGATTTTAACAAGCATGATTTCACTTAACTTGACTTCTAGGGTTCGTTTGTGAACCAAATAACCTAAAAATAGTCTTGATTGCATGGTATTCCTTCCCTCTTTTATTTTTAAATAGATTTAATTAGTTTGAAATGCCTCTTCACCCAATGATTTGGCACTCCAAGGCTACCTTGTGCATGAAGGCACATCCCAGCCAATTCCTATATATTCAATGCTTGTATTCAAGAAAAGGTCTTGAGAATTTTGTTTATCTTGCATAGTATTGTTACCAAAATCCTGTTGGAAATTGCATAACCAAGCTCTGTTCACTTGTGTTATCTCTCATCCACCTACATTACAACTAGAATGCCTTCAGGCTTCCATTTCTCAAGTGCCTTCTCGTGCTACTACCTTTGCATTCCCAATTCCTTGGACTCGTATGGACACACAGAGAACGAAAGGATAAAATGAGGGAACAAGTCATCACACATTTGGATTTACCTCTGTTATGTGAATTCCAATTTAGATTTGTTGTTCGATTTCCCTCATTGCTGTCATTTATCATTGTTACATCATATCAAATAGAGTAGAAATCAATTTCCTTTCATTTGCAAGTAATTAGTTAATTTCCAAGAGGGTTTAAATCATTAATAGTAGCTCTCGGTGACGGATCCTATTCTTCCCATCCCCGTGAATCTAAAGGAGAGAATATATGTAGAAGGTTGTCTACATATCATAGATCATTTGGAAAATTTCTTGTTTTAAGTTAGTTTAGTTTCAATACACTCAACACAGGTGAATAACCACACCGGGTTATTTTTCTTGTTAAGTTTTAGTGTAGAAGTAGATTTGATTATTTAGAATAAAAAAAAATTATTGTTTGTAATTGTAATATTTCAATTTTGTGATTTATTAGATTAGTTTCCTTTCAAGAAGTAGTATAGATTATTAGTCTCATCTTATTTGATTTGGACACTTCAAACTAGACCAACACTTAGATCCAAGTTAGTCAAACAAACCATAGGGAATTTATGCTACCCGTTTATAGCCTCTAAATATCCCCTTTTCCAACTCTACTACTAGGAGATCACACAACCATATCTTAGTCACCAATCCTCCTATAGTTATCCATACACACACATTCAACATTTGTTGCTCGTGCATGACCTCAGGGGGTTAAGTGTTGTTGAAGGTTGTATGTCAATTTTCATCCGTACAAATTGGTGAACCCAACATGAAGGAGTAATTCCTTCTTATTTCCTTTTCTTTCATTGTTATTACCTCATCTCTCCATTTATTCCCCCTTTTTTAGTAGGTATTTTATACTTTCTAAAATATGTTTAGAAGAGAGTTTGGTGGGCCGTTCAGCTCTGATAGATATTACACCAATGTTCAACCACAAAAATCCCCTTCTCTTTTGAGGTGGGGAGACAATTAAACAAGAAATGTCCAAACCTCCCCGAGTTACACCTCAAACCCCGTTAGCTATTTAAGGATGGATGAGGTTGATCAATAGTTAAACATGTGATACGATCAACCCAATGCAAACCAGCTTGTTATCACAAATGGAACAAGTTCTTACCATAGAGTCCTATCAAGAACTCACATTGTCATGCAATCAACAGAAGATGATACAGTTGCATGAATAATTAATCCTCTTTGTCAGATAGATGAGTCTTTAGCTAGAATGAAGGCTACAGTCTTTGAGATTTTGAATTCCTATTCTACGATTCTTACTTCTGAGGAAGACAAGAATTATAACACTGAACAATTCATGATAGGGTATCGTGAACTTGATCAATCAAACCCTATGCCAAAATCATCCCAACAAGGGACTCAATCCTCTCCCAATGATCTCATTTATACTTTAGTAGGGAGGATTAAAGAACTAGAAAGTGCCTAGAATTCACAACCAACACATGTAGTAGGGCAGAACACGGGGTATCCAGTTGGCAACAAAGGATACATCCCTTCTAATGAGAAACCAACACAATATCCTGTACAACAAGGTTATCTAGATCATTCAAATCCAGGTGATCTTCTCATAGGGTTAGACACAATAGGGATGGGTCCTCATCCTTCTCAAGCTTATCCTATGCAAGGGCTAGCCGTATGTGTCCTCTTGAATGCCACCACAACAGGCAATGTGATGTTCCCTGGTTTCATGCCCGCTAGTCCATATCCTGGTACTATCCCACCTTACATGCACATGTATTCAAAAAATCCCCAGATGGACCCATATGTCATTCCCACTCCCTACATGCCATATCAAGGGACCCCATATGTTACCATCAACACTTATAATGCAGTTTATCCAACTCCTTCTCCTCCACCTCCTCATCAAGGATTTTCAATGGTGGAATCTTACGAAATGGGTACATACGATGAGTACTTCAAGGATCCTATTGACTTCACCATATGTGGTGTCATGCTTCCATGTCCATTGTCAAATCTTCCAAAATTTAAGGGAGAAGGATACCCGAACGCTCATATCAAGGCCTATGCTACTACTATTAGGGAATTACTTCCTTGGGGTGCTACAGTGGTTGATATCTACCCAAAGAATATTGAAGGAATCACATTGGATTGGTATTACTATATTCCAAAATCTTCTATAAATTCCTTTAAAAAACTTGCTTCCGAGTTCATCAAAGCATTTGACATGAACAAGTTGTTGCGTACAAGGATTAGGGAGTTCCTGCATATTAGACAGGAGCAAAACAAATGTTCTGCTCATTTCATCCAGAGATGGTGTCAATTTCTTTATTCCTCTACAAGTGCACCTAACATGGACTAGATGGAGCTTTGTGATCTTTTTTTGCACTCACTCAATTGAGAGATTAGGGAAGAGGTCCAAAAGTTTCCTTTTTGTATTTATGAGGAAGTTTTGGAAGGTGAACTTTGAATTGACCAAACTACTATTGATAGTGGGTGTAAGACCTACGGTTCCAATGGGAAATTGGTATTCCCAAATAAAAATAATGTAAATTATCAAAACAATGGTACCAACAACCAAGGACTGAAGGGTGTGAATCACAATCAAGCTGCTACCATGAATAGTGCTATTGATCAACCTAAGAACATCAACTTTATGAACAACAGTAACACCAACAACAATAAAAATAATAATAACATGTGAAATCAAAGAGCCCCTAACACTATGTCTTCTCTCAACACAATTGATGTAAAATGACCCCGGCAAAAACAAAATCAAACCCAAGGCCCAAACTAGTATCAAAATTCCAGCCAAGGGGAAACAAACCACGGTTATAACAATTAGTTCCAAAAATATAATTGAGGTTATAATCAACTACATCAAGATGCTTACTAAAGGCCATAGAACTATGACCCTAACCTATATTTTGGTTTCCATAAGGTTTGGGGCCATGATGCTATAAATTTCCATGATTGTAAAAAAATCTTACAAAGGCTCCCTGATAATCAAAGGCAACTCTTTGTCGATATGTTCTTAGCAAACCCTAAAACAAACTCACAGTCTGAATATACAGGACCTATAGCTCCTCAGAATGCTAATGTGAGTATCTTTCGAGATCTTCTCCCTATGCATCTTTAAAATTTCAAGGTGAATCCTCAAAATATAAACAAGGTTATTCTTATAGGAAACAATGACCATGAAGCCTCAACTTTTGAAAACTCTCGGGTTGATCCTAACCTTGGTTCAAACGATAATATAAAATTCTTGGGGTTAGTCGAGTTAGAGGTCGAGCCAGAAATTAATGCAACAACTCAGACGAAGGAGAATGTTTCACAACCCCTACCCGCTCTTTCCTTCCCTTAAGATGACGTTCCTACAATCTCAAAACCAGTAGGAGCCTATGATTTAATATCGGATTTGAACAATACCTTTTCTCACATTTCATTTCTAGATTTGCTAAAGAATTCACCCACGCATCATTCTACATTGCTCAATGCACTAGGTCTTGGTCACCTAATCCATGTTACATCACCTCCTAGTGCTCAAATAAATCATATTGACTTTGATATATATCCTTTAGTACAGAATGATAAGGATATTTGGGTTTGTTTTTGATATAGACAATATGCCATCTGAAATTGAAATTTCCTGAAGAGGTGATCCTGCCTTATTTTTACAAGTCTTGGTTTATAACAATTTCATTAAGAGAGCCATGATTGATGATGGGTATGCTGTAAATAGGGTTCCCTTCTCCTTCTTGTAGAAGTTGTAATATGGAGATACAAATTTTTCCTCTACAAGAAAATAGTTATGAGGGTATGGCAATCTTAAAATGACCTTGATTGGAACCATAGTTCTTCCAGTCATGCTTGGTCCAAAAACCATCTTAATAGAGTTTTACATTATCGACAGGGAAACAAGTTATAACATGATCCTTGGGAGACCCTAGATTCATTGAATGAAGGCTATCCATTCTACCTTGTTATAGGAGATTAGATTCCTCCATTTGGAGAAGGTATTCATCGCTCAAGGGGATCCTAAGGCCTTTTCTATACACTTAGAAAACCTCAAGAAGAAGAAATGATTCCATACAGAGTAATAACTTCCTACGAACCAATTAAACAAACCACCTCCATCAAAAGAGTTAGTCACGATCACCCCGGGCATGTCGAAGGCTGAATTCATTGACCCAAAAACATTTGAGGTGGCAAAAATAGATAAGGGTAAATCAATATTTGTTGAAACTGTGTCCACTAAAACCACAACGAAAATTATGGAACTCTTAGAGAGTGATGATCAAATCTTCCTCCCATTTTAACCACGTGGGATGGGTAGTCTTCTCATTTAGCATCTCTTCCATCCAACAACCTAGGTCTAGGTGTAAACATGATAGAATTAACAAACTAAGAAGAGCAATTTGAGACTGAAACGATGCCCATCAAAACCATTTTTGAGTGTTGTTATATTCTAAACCACAATTTCAACCCATGTGCGTCTAAAACTAAGCTTTTCATATCCATGGGGTAAGGCCTCATCATTCAGCAAGTGTCATACATAAACATAACACTCTACATAGGAAACAAGGCTGAGCAACATAGTCATGCTCACCCACACACCATGTCTCAAGAACATGACAAAGAGGTTCAAAAATGTGTCTTTTAGACAAATTATTTTAGTGATTGGACATATACACTAATGGGAAAGGGTTGTAAGTTTAAACCCAGAATGTTAGGCCCTTATCAAGAGAACAAAATTTTTAAGGATCATGGTTCTATGTTGTGTACTTATAGGGGTGAAGAATTTGATATTCGTCAACTTTCTTCACCTTAGCCATCATGACATGTAGTTTCACCTGCATTTCCATATGTATATTACTACATCCACATTGCATTTTCATTTTCTAGTTCATTTCATAAATTTTTGATCAAGGGACTTATTCTTATAGCAATTCCTTAAAAATTTTGAAAACATTGGAAAAAATTTCTAATCATATCTCTTCAAATCCTCATGGTATCATCAATTCAAGCAAGATAAGAAAAATATTTGACAATAACCATACCAAGGCTTGCATATTTGGTTCTACACATAGTTTCTTCTAGGTTAGGTGTCTTTGCCTCTAGTCCATTCTAGAAGCTTCATGGTGTCACATCTATCCCACATACATCTCTTTAGAAATAAGAACATTCTAGACATTTTCCCTAGATAAATAAGTCGAATGCAAATCCACAATTTTTTTTAATTTTCCCTACCAACCTTTGGTGTTGAGCCTGTGTCTCTTAATAGTGATATAGGGTTGGTAAAGGAGAGAAGTACCCTTACTCGCTTATGCCTTGTCCATGGTGATGAGCCCATACTTCCTACTGGTAGCATGGGGCAAGGTGTAGGGGGTCTCTTTGACAAATTTGAAACTTAGAAATAGTTCATTCAAATGATGTGAAATCATAAATTAGAACAAAGTGAGTTAGATGTTCAAATTACAAAAGATTTTAAAACCTCAAAGCCATATTTTATTAGCCAAGTGGCCATCTACAAATCTAATTATAGATAAACTGGAAAGCAATTCACATTTTAAACTATGTAGAAAACTTGCGTAGAGTTAGGTGGTAGGTTCTCAATTTGGTTTTTGTCAAATCCTTGTCTCTCTCTCATCATTTTCGTTCAACAAATATTTGTGGTTTGTGCCCCTCCTAGCTCTTGGTGTTTAGTCCTCGCATCTTACTGGTTGCATGGGGTTGGGAGTGGGGCAAGTTCAATATTTCTATCACATCACTTTACCACCACGTTTTTCCAAAACAACATGAAGTACCAAAATTTTCTTGGAGAAACTAAAGTTCAACATTACAATGTGATTACATTATCATATATTAGCATTATAAAATACCAAAACAGAAATCATTTTGTTAGCATTCAAATCCACTGCATACATTCTGAAAAGCATAGAAAATTAGAAGTTCTAAGCATCTAAGAGTCCACATGTGAAGAAAACCATAAAAGAAGTCAACTATAGTGCAAGGAACATCCAAACCAAAAAGATATATCTGTATATATCATGGTGTGTCATAGTTTTGTATAATTCCATTGTAAACTAGGTGCAGTCAAAACTCTCGCAATGAGCATGATATACCAAAACATCATATATGCCTTACAAAATGGAGACTAATAAATAAAGGCACTCTACCTATCTGCCTCTTTAAGGCCCCTTATGACCGCTATAGTTACGAATTTCTTAGAATTTCTTCTCAAAAGCATTCAAGAAGCAAAGGGCCAAGCCTAACGTAAAATATCATTCCTAAATCCAGTCCAATTAAACCATACTCACAAAAGAAACGGTCACTGTGGGCCCAAAGCTCAAAAATCACCAAGTTAGTACGCACAAATGAATTGGAAAATGAGTTTGTTTTGATGTGTGTGTGTGTGTGTGTGTGTGTGTGTGTGTGTGTGTGTGTGTGTGTGTGTGTGTGTGTGTGTGTGTGTGTTGTTATAACTTCATTTCAAGTGTATGTGTCCACAGGCATGGAGCATTGGTGTAAGTATAGTCCTCTTGTCATTTTGATTTAGTGTTTATTTTACGATATCGTATCTATCTGCACTTGAGTCTTATTTTCATTTTACAGGTAGCATGAGTTTGGATGGTGACATTTTGGCACATGGGCATGTCAGGTATAGCTTCTAACTCCCCATTTCAGGAATGCCATACTCAGTCTCTATGTTTTACAGCTCTTCATGGCTAAGACGATTCTCCAAGGGGGCAATATCTATGCACCCAAAATTTCATGTGCTACATTGTCAGAAAATGGTTACAAAATTCCCCAATGATGATTCAAGTCCTTTCATAAGGTGTTTGAGTCCCTAATGCATTTGCAATACATATTTGTAGCCTAGACATCCTAGCTTTTCCACGTTTTCTTCCATCTTCCTACTCATTTCTATGCATGTTTTGGCCTTTAGTGTCAGAACCAGTGCCATGTTTGGGAGGTGGTTTTGAAACCATCTCTCTACATAGGGTGGCGGTCCTACACGCTTTTTCTAGAACTGTTCATGTGTGATTTTAACACATATGATTTCACTTAACTTGACTTCTAGGGTGCGTTTGTGAACCAAATTGCCTAAAAATAGTCTTAGTTGCATGGTATTCCTTTCATATTCTATTTTTAAATATATTTAATTAGTTTGAACTACCTCTTCACCCAATTATTTGGCACTCGAAGGATGCCTTATACATGAAGGAACATCCCAACCAATTCCTATATATTCAATTCTTGTATTCAAGGAAAGTTCTTGAGAATTTTGTGTATCTTGCATAGTATTGCTGCCACAATCCTGCTAGAAATTATATAGCCAAGCTCTGTTCACTTGTGTTATATCTCTTCCACCTACATTGCAACTATATTTCCTTCAATTTTTCATTGTTCAAGTGCCTTCTCCTATTTCTACCTTTGCATTCGCAGTTCCTTGGACTCATATGGACACACAAAGAAAGAAAGGATAAAATGAGGGGACAAGTCATCACACAGTTTGATTTAACATTGTTCTTTGAACTCCATGTTGGAGTTGTTGTTTGATTTCATTCATTACTACAATTTATCATTGTTACATCATATCAAATAGAGTAGAAATCAATTTCCTTTCATTTGCAAATAATTAGTTAATTTCTAAGAGGGATTAAATCATTAATAGCAGCTCCCAATGATAGATCCTCTTCTTCCCATCCCTGTGGATCTGAAGGAGAGAATATATGTAGGGGGCTATCTACATATCATAGATCATTTGAAAAATTTCCTATTTTGATTTAGTTTAGTTTCAATACACTCAGCATAGGTGAATAACCACACTGGGTTATTTTACTTGTTTAGTTTTAGTGTAGAAGAAAAATTGATTATTTAGAATAAAAGAAAATCGTTGTTTGTAATTGTAATATTTCAGTTTTTTTGATTTATTAGATTAGTCCTTTCAACCAGTAGCATAGATTGTTAGTCTCATCTTAGTTATTTGGACACTTCAAACTAGATCAAAAATTAGATCCAAGTTAGGAAAACAAACCATAGGTAATTTATGATACCCATTCATAGCCTTTAAATATCCCCTTTGCCAACTCATCTACTAAGAGATCACACTACCATATCTTAGTCATTGATCCTCCTATAGTTAGAAATCCACACAACTTAAACATCGGCTTCTCCGGTATGATCTCAGGAGGTCGAGTGCGGTTGAAGGTTGCATTGCAATTTTCATCTATACAGCCACAGAGGGAAATTGAAACTGCATTTGTTAGGATCTTTTGAAGTAACCAAGATACTTCAATTAGAAGCATGTCAATTGTAGGTGCTAGATGGCATTGTGTTGACTAGTTAATTTAATGGGATTAGATTCAAGACCTACTATAAATAAACCTTCTTAGTGTTTGTAATAAGGTAGTATTTCCACTTAGATTAGGTTTCCCTTTCATGCGGTTCTTTCCATTTGGTACTTTATCTTTGATTTTTTATTGTAATAAGCATGTTTATACATAGGATGATGATTACTACATCTGAGTTCATGTGTAGAGGACCACACAAATTTTTGGTTTGGGGTGATCCAGAACCATATGCGGGGAAAAAATACCTTGGTGTTGTTTAGCAGCACTTAGAGGAAAGTGAAGGGCAATAAAGAAGTGTGCGTGTTGGTATATGGGATATTTTCTGGTTGTGGGGTGCACACATGGGAAAAGAGGAAAAAGGTGTCACAAGAAATGAGAAGGATGGTGATAATAAGGAAATTTCTCATATTGAAGACCAAGCGAGAAGAAGGATCACACAGTGTAATACAAGGTAGGCAACAACATGATAAAATACTTAGAATATGGCATAGAGGATTACATATCACGGTGCATGGAAGCATGTGATGAGGTCTATGGCCTTGGAAGTAGTGAGCGCACTAAAAGGTTATGATTGTAACATGTAGAAGAAAACAATGAGAAATGCGCAAAAAAATAGAATTAAAGTTGTTATACGGTGGTAGGTGACGAGAATTTAATGCGGTAAAAATTTGGAAATCTATAAAAAGGGGCATCAGGGTAGCTTTATTTTCACCTTAATTTGTGAAGAATTTGTGTGTTCTCAAGAGCATATTCATGTGATTTCTTACAAATTTTCATGTAAAACTCAAAAATTGACCTAACTAGATCGAAGTAAGGACACGACCAAGTAGAAGAGCTCTTTTAGAAGGAAGTTTAAGGCTTTGGGCAGCGTGGAAACTTGTTTACAAAAGGAGAAGGGTTTATAGGGTTAGGTTTTATGAATTAGGGCACAAAATTGATTAAAAATAATAAGGTGAAAATAATACTTAGAGTGGGTGGTTGGAAGCAAGAAACTAAGGTCACTTAAGGAACATAAGAGTAGTATCTCTAAACTTTGGATTTACACGTGGAATGACACCCAAGAAACCATCAACCATATCACCTAAAGGAAAATGGAATGTAAAGGGAAAGGATAATCCCTTAGTGTTCGAAGATGTGCAAGTAGAATGGTACTCCAAAATGAAGTACTCATAGTGCTTATGGGGAAAGATTGGGTTTTTCATGTGCACAAGATGACAGTTAGTGAAAACAATCACTTAGATCCAAACATGTGCAAGATAGAGGTTGATATTATCCAAAGAATGGAGGAGAGGATTGCGGATGATAAGCCAATTTATGATGACAAGGGGTATTGCATCTTGCAGAATGTGGGAGTTCTTCAGCTATACGAGCTCTCCTATTATTTGGAAAACCTGAGTGGCTATATCAATGGATAATGTCACGTGTGGCCATGAAGACTTCTTCTATTTTACTGGAAGGAGGATATGCCTTACCACACTACTACTTGTCAATTTATTAGCCTTCGAAACACATGAACACAACTTCCAGTTGACTTGGAAGATGATGATGAAGTGAAGAAAAATGTTGCATTGATGAAGTAACAATGGGGATGACACGCCATGGATATTGTTAAGCCCAATGATCCTATTATTAGAATAAAAACATGGTTGCTGACAAATTTGAATGAGCAAGAAAGGTGGGGCCAAGTAAATAAGCAATGGCTCCATGTCGTAATGAAGATATTTGAAGCCACCATATATGACATTGTTGGGTTTATCACTGAGGAAATTATTGAGGATGTGTGCATAGGGGACAAGATTACTTTTGTTAATGTCTTGTTATTGATTGCTTTCTCTAAACTTGGGGTACTAGATGGACCAAATGATAGCATGTGTGAGTTCCCCAAGGAAAACACATCCCCTGTGAAAATAATTCCTAACTATACTTGCGATAACATCAACAATTCATACAAGGCCAGGGAGGATAGATGGTATGCATGAGGTGTTTGGAGTTGAAGTGAGCTACCATGGATGGGAAGGCTTAGTTTATTTATCAACACTTTTCCATTGGTCATTTTTATTTGAAGTATAGGTTGAAGAATCCCTGGTGCAAAATTTTGTTTTCCTTCATAGTACAGTACTTCCAAGATGCAGTGAACAGAGTTTTTGAGGTGTACAAACTAAGGTTTGATGACAGATAAGGTGGACTATGAGTTCCACACATTATGCAATACATATTTCTATCCCAAGAAGAGAGCATATGAAGATACAATGATATAAGATGATATCATTATGACTAACTCCATCACTTTGGAAATTACTAATCTAGAGGCAGAAAAGGGTGTACATTTATTTAAAGTCCAGGATAGTTAAGGGGAAATACATGGAGGATGATTTGAAGATTCTAGAGGCACTTACATGTGAATTAGATAGTGGAACAAAAGAGGTATGCGAGGATAATTCCCCTAATAGTGAAGAGAAAGAATGAAGTGAAGATAAACCTCATATTCAGAGCACTACTGCAAAGAAGACACGCAACATGCAAGGAGTTAGAACCAAGTGTGAGCACAAAGAAGCCACTGAAGAATAAGTATCTAGTGAAGAAGAAACCCAAGGTAGTTTCTAGCAAAAAGACATAGGATCCTGGGAGACATGAGTTGGAGGCTGTAAGGAATGAAGGAGAGGAATTATTATAGTAGGAACCCTTGGTTCATGAGATTAGGGAATTAGATATAGAAGAGTGCGATGCACATTATGATGACCTCCCATTCAAGGATCCATAGGATGCATGACGAGGAGGTTTCTTTGATCAAAATTTTGGAGGAGAGGCAAGATCCTACTAAAGAGCATGGAGCTGAGTGCACTATTGAGCCAAAAGTTGAGCACCATATTGAGCATGATGTAAAGCACATTGTGGAGTGCATTATTGAGCATGAAGTGTTATGCAAGGAGGAAGAAGAAAAGAAGATGGATGAAGAATAATCACGTGGTGCAGATAACCCCCTTACACTTGGTTTTCCAACAAAGACCCTTGGGAAGATTAGGAAGTCAAGACACACATCCCATGGCCACATGATGTAATAAGTCGATGATCCTGACAACGTGTTGTGTGCTAGATACTAGAGCACTATGGCCACATAAGATCTCTTTTGTTGTTCATTCTTTAGAAAGGAAGAATCATTTCTGTAAACAAGGAATATGCTCTCCTAGGCATTCTAATCACACATGGAAGAGTGTGCGTTCAAGGTTAACACACAATCGATAACCAAGGATGGACTGAATTTCACACCATAAGAAGCATACTTGATAGTTTATGCATAGGTATTGATAGATGAATAAGCGTGTAATGCACTTAACAAGATATCAGTGGAATTCAAAGTCAATTTTTTTTTATAAGGGTTATTGCATAAATATTATGTGAAAGGAGATGAAAGATAAGAATAAAGAAATGGAGAAGAAAGATAAAGAAACAATGATGAATATTATAAATTAATTTTATTAAAACTCATATTTTCTATTTTGAAAGGGCTATTATAAATCATGTCTATGTATTTATAATGAACATTGTTGAACATTACCATCCCAAACCATGCACTCTTGGCACAATTACTAATTAATATAAATATATCTAATTGTCTTTATTTTGTGATAGTATGTGTGCGTTTATCCTTATTATTTCAATAAATTGTTTGGATGATTATATGTGTTAATTCTACTCTTGGTTCTAAGTAATTTACCACATGCAATGAAGTATCATGTCCACAACAATGAAACTTGTCCGCAGAAACTCATCTGTAACCAAAGAACCCGTCTACAACCAAAGGAAATCATTCACAGAAAAAGAGCTTGCATTTATGAATATATTTTGAAACATTTAGCTATGTCACTTAATTCCTTACGCACCATTAGAGAATATGTTTACAACAAGAACTTGCAAAACTAGGAAACAAATTAGTCTTTAATTTGGTCATTAATAAAGAACTGATTGTTAGATTAACACTTGTTGTATGTTTCACGAGCAAATTGATTAACTAGTTGAACACCTGTTATATGTTTCAAACATGTCTTGAATATTTCACTCATTCTATTGAAGAATCCTTATGGTATTCTTCTTCTTCTCATGTGTTGTAACGATGAGGTATAAAGGAAAATTTTGTGGCCTATTAATGTAGTTCTTGTTCAGTTAGTAAGTTGTAGATAATAAGTTAGAATGTCATATTTTGGAATTAAAGGACATAGATCACTATGATCTTTTCTTCCTGGATGTAATTTTTTCTAGAAATCAATATAATAATATGAGTTTTGTTAATTAGTTTCTACTTATAGAGTTAGGAAGGGATTAACACCCAAGTCAGGGCCCACTTGAGGTCTACTGCATCCCCTCCATTGTTTTTCTTTATGCATGTTTACTTAGGAACAATTTTTTTTTTTTCCGAATCTACAACTTTATTTTAGTGATAATCATTTAGGAGTTGTTTATTTCCAAGTTTGAGTTTTGTTTTATTTTCAGCAATGTTTTGTGGCATGTTATTCCATTTCCAACCTTCTAGATGAACTGTAACTATGCATATATCATAGGCAGTATTTCAAGTTCACCTCCCTTAGTTTGATAATTAAATGAATAAAATTGAATGTACAACATATTAATTGTTTCAAGTTGATTTGTGCTATGATTTTTGGCATCGTTACCAGGGATATTGTCAAGTTATAGAAGTTTTTTGAGGTTTTGCATTTTTGAATTTATTAGAACAAGATTAGGTTATAGAAATTTTTCCTTCAAACCCGGGCCCCACTAATGAATGTTTATTGAGTTGAGTCAATTGATGTATGCACCATTATAGAGATGTCCATGGTAAATTTCTACCCAATCCTCAAATAGAAGAAATTGCTAATAATTCTGAAGAAGTAACAATCTTCTTATGTACATGGTTTGCTCATAAAACACCCCCTTCCTAGTGAGATCTTTGAATTTTTTCTTGAACATACAAACATGGTATAGGAGGTGAATACAAATGTGGAAAATGGGGAACCAGACACTTTTGATTTTATTATCTCCAATAATAATCAGGTTTCTCGAATGAAGAACATCTCTCCATCAACTCTTCCTAACTTTCATGGATCTATTACTATAGACCCAAACACTTTCTTATTTTATTTTGATGTCTTATGCATGATTTTATAGCTATACACAAATGATGCACACAAGATAAATATTTTCCCTGTTACACTCAAGGATGTAGCCTTGAGATGGTTTGTGGGCCTTGGAAAAGATGCTATTACTACTTGGCAATAGATGAAGGAATTTTTTTGACTAAGTACCAATACTACTGCAGGTTCAGTAGCAAAGGATGTGATGAAATCCTCAAGATGGTGCAGAAGGAATATGGGCCACTAGAAGATTACCTGTAAAGATTCCTACTTTGCATTTATAATTCAAGACACACAAAATTACCTCTTGATTCTCTCAGGTTATTCTTTTTAAAGGGAATCAATGAAGAAGATATAAATTCTTTAGACTTAATAGGAGCTAGAGATATCTCTGGTGCCACTTTTGATGAGATTTTTGAAGCCTGCAGGAACTATTCTAGAGAAACCATGAAAATAAAAAGAAGTGTTAGATCAAAGGGTGGAGCAACTGCCAAAGGAATTAGGGCAACTGCCAAAGGAATTAGGGAAATATCTAAATTAGAGATTGTAAACATGTTTAAGAACATGAAATAATAAATATTTAATGACATGGTCACCCATCTTGATGCTCTACATGAAAAGAAAAAAAGAGAGTGATGCAACCTAGAATTTACCAGATAACACCCTAGTCGCGCTGACACATCACTCAGTCTAGATTGAGCGCTCACCCGAAGCACGCAAAGGTACTAGGTCCCTCTTTAGGGTTGTTATAGTAGGATGTTAGCGTGATGAAGGAAGAAACATATATTTCCATAACTAATCCACAATTCTACCATGCATGCTACATTTAGATCTATGAAAGAATAAGCTTAAACAATAATCATGATTGAATCAATAACATGCACTACTCAATTACACACAGGAATGACACTTAGATTCAGCCAATATCTTCCACCCATTAATAAACACAGAAGCTCCTTAGGATAATGTAAATCTATACCAATACACATATGGATCTTATACATTAATCCAATCATGTGCGCATACCTCTATACCTTCATACATCCATCTCTCTCTGTGTATATATCTTACTAATTACTTTATATCATATATATAGGGTGGGGACTTTCCCTTCACCGCTTATCTATTACAGAAATAGGCCACATGCTATTAATATCCACACGTCGTTTACAGGCATAGCCACACATGTAATTGTGCTATCTATAGACCTCTTGCAGTTAACTAAAGTGACAATCCTATTCTTAGCTCATCTCCATGCAAAACACTTGATCCAAAGATAGACAATGCGTGGTTCACACATCTCTGCATCGTTGGTGTGTTCCACATGTCATCTTCTAAAAATAGGTCTTCATGCTCAAAATCGGCTAAGTCCTAAAAGCTAAATTTTCCCTCTGCTCACAAGCTCTTCCTGTCCCTTCTCACCCTTGATCCTAGCTTTCTCTCCCACGCAGACTCCTTGTATGATTTCTAACAAGTATTCTTTGATTAACAAAGAGGATGAAAAGAAAGCATTTATAGAGTTATTTCATTCTTACAAAAGAAAGAAAGTTGACTGCAGATGCAGGGGAGTGACCAACATTGCAAAAGAAAAGGAGGCTAGACTAGATTTCAAAATGATATAAATGGAGGATGGGAAAGTTTTATACATTTCCCAAAGAAATCCATGGAAACTAAGACAAGGAGGTATGTTATAATATCATATGACATATTTTCAAAATTGGGCCAATGGTTCATATATGTAACCTACACCTTGGAATAATACTCAGTAAGGATGGGCTTCTTACCCTAGCCAATACCAATAACAATGGAAACCTCATATCTCAACCCCACAGTGGCAGAAAACCCCTTATTCATGGATAAAACCTTGGATAGGAGGTAATAAATGGAGAAATCAACCTCCTAACTACCAAAAACCCTACCAACAACCTCCCTACCCATAGAAGCAAGCTTTGATGTCGAACCCCCAATCTAACTCTCAACCAAGAACCACTCAATTGCCAGCTCAAACAACACCTAACCCCAATAATAAATTTTCTTATCAATCCTATAACACTAGATCCACCCAATAATCTACTTATTTAGTTGATGTCAACAATATCCATCTCCTCTCAAGAAGAACACTTAAGCCACCAAGTAAACCCACAATCATAGAGATACCAGATGAACCACAGTTGTTGCAAGCTAATCCGCAGCAAAGACAGAAGATGATGTAAAATGATCTACAACAACATGAATATAATTCTAATAAAATTAAAATACAAGTCAACAGACCCCCATTTCAAGAAATATTGCAAGAAAGGAAGTCTGACCCAAAATCAGATTCTAATTTTGATTTTTTCAATTAGTTGATTAAGAATCTATGTATTAAGAAGCAAGACAAAAAAATAAAATATCCACCTATTGTACCATTCATTGGGAATTCAGTTGATATCATGTTTGGAAACTCTGTGTTACTGAAGTACATAGATCCAAGGAGTCATTTAGTTAATGTTACTATTAATGAAACTACAATAAAATACACCCTAATTGACTTAAGGGCAACAATCAATGTCATGACCAAGAAATTCATGTATGACCAGAAGTTTGAGGGACTAAGGTCAACATCTACAGTATTGTAACTAGCAGATAGATCAACAGTAAGGCCTGAAGGAGTCCTTGAGGACATTATTTTAGTGGTAGACTCTTGGGATTACCCTACTGATTTCATCATCCTACAACCAAAGGCAAGTATAGGAGGTAACCCTCTTATACTAGGAATTCCTTGGTTGGCCACTGCTAGTGCATTTATAGGTTGCAGGTCTTGCAACATGATCATCTCAATTTGAAATGGTACCAAAAATATTATACTCTATCCTCATGCCCAGCCATTAAATGATGAGGATCAAACAAATTGGGTTGAAGAACCAGAAATTAATCAAATTTTTTTTCCAACAGATGATGATGTTGGAAAATTCTTTCACTATTGAAGACTAGGAGGAAGATGTTGTTCTCTATAATATTCAATAGAAAAATAATGGGAGAAATGAAGAAGTTGATGACAGATTGAGGTTCTTAAGTTTTCCTTTGAACCAAGTCCTACCACAATAGAGCACCATAAGTATTCTAGGTAAGAACTGTATTTTTCACCAACTTGTTACTCATGACTGCATATTAAATTCTATTAATAGAAACATTTGTTCAATGGTAGACCTCTCCAAGGAAGTAGAAATAACACCAGGGAGGCCACTAAATGTAAGAAAGATGTTGAATAAACAACAAGAGAAATTGTTGATTGCTCTTCTTCAAAAACATAAAACAACATTTGCTTCAGATTATGGCGACATGTGTGGGATTCATCCTAGGATTTGTACTCATATAATTTATATTAAATAAGAATGTAAACCAATCAAACAACCAAAAAGGTGCATAAACCTAACAATAAGAGAAATTGTGAAGGATGAACTACAAATTTTTCTAGATGTTGGATTCATATACCCCATATTAGACAATCAGTGGGTATCACCTATTGTAATTGTACCAAATAAGGATGGGAAATGGAGAATCTATGTGGATTACATAGAACTAGATTCAATTACAAAGAAACACCACTTCTCAATGCCCTTCATTGATCAACTGCTTGATACCCTAGCTAGAAAGAAGTACTTCTTTCTTGATGGATTTAGTGGTTATAATCAGATCTAGATTACACTAGAGGACCAAGATAAGACTACATTCACATGTCCATGGTGGAAAATTTTCAATTCACTTCTCCTATTTGGCTTGTGTAATGCACCTGTCACATTCTAGAGGGCAGTCCTAAGTATCTTCTTTGACTTAAAAACTGCTATATGGAAATCTATATGGATCAATTCACTATTCATGGAAGTAATTTTGAGGAGGCTATGAAAAATATGGATATTTTCTTGAGAATATGCAAGGATAAAAAAATTTCCTTGAGCAATGAGAAGTGCTCCATGATGATGTCATAGGGTATTATGTTGAGGCACTACCTTTCCTCAGAAGTAATCCAAGTAGATCCAACAAAATTGTCTGTCATAATCAACTAGCCTACACCAAGGAAACAAAAATATGTTAGAAGTTTTTTAGGCCATGTTCGATATTACAAAAGGTTCATACAAGCCTTCAACAAAATTACAACGCCATTTTTTGTATTATTAGGAAAGGATGTTAATTTTGTATCGAATGAAAGATCTAAAAGTGCCTTTCAAACTTTAAAGAAGATGTTAACTATTTCTCTAGTGTTAAGAGGAATTGACTAGAACCTTCATTTTAACATCCACACAGATGCATCAAATCATTTTATTGGAGCTATCCTAGGTCAAAAATATGGTAGTCTAAATTATGTAATTTACTTTGTTAGTAAGAATTCGCAACCTGCATAATTGAACTGCACAGTGACTGAAAAATATTTCTTAGCAATAGCATACTCCATAAACAAATTCAAACATTATATCGCATGCTATCCAATAATTATTCACACCAATCATGTTGTAATCAATTATCTGATAAACAGACCAATAGTAAGCAACAAAGTCATAAGGTGGTTGCTCCTCTTGCAAGAATTTGATGTCACCATAGTGGAAAATATTGAAAAAGATAATGTGGTGATATATTTCCTCTCAATAATGGAGACCAATGGTGAAGATAAAGTAGTTGTTGATTCATTTCCAGATGAACACCTGTTATCTATTTCTACAAAAAACACCCTGGTACACAGACATAGCCACCTACTTGGTCTCAGGTAAAACACCTCCACATTTTTAGTCTTATGAGAAAAGGCATTTAGTTGAAAATAGTTTATCCTTCTCTTGGATAGCTGGAATTATCTTTTAAAGATGACAAGATCAGGTAATGAGAAGATGTATAGATGATGAGGAGATATTTTATGTTCTCAGATCCTACCAAAATGAACCTTGTGGAGGGAATTTTGTTGGCAATAAAACAACACGAAAGATGTTGAATATTGGCTACTATTGGCCAACATTACACACTTGGATACAATAATATACACTAAGATATGTGAAAAATTCCAAAGAATGGGAAAACCCACTAAGTATGATGAAATTCCATTGCAACCTTAAGTGGTTCTGCAACCTTTTGATAAGTGGGGCTTAGATTGTGTTGGTCCTATAGACCGTCCATCTTAGCAAAAGGATTATATCCTGGTATGTACATATTACCTAACAAAGCAGACGGAGGTAAAATCATTTCCAAATTCGAAAAGTGAAAAGGTAGATAAATTCCTATATGAGATCCTCACCAGATATGGAGTCACAAGGGAGATTTTTACAGACCAAGGTATACATTTTAATGCTAATGTAATTTCTGATTTGGTTAATGAATATGAAATCAGGCACAAGAAGTGTACACCATACCATCCCTAGTCTAATGGAAAAGTAGAGGTTACAAACAAAGATATAGAGGCCATATTGACAAAGACTATAGCACTCCATAGGAGAAACTATGTAGATAAGCTTATAGAAGTATTCTGGGCATTTAATATAACATGGAAGACCATAACTGGCTTCACACCATTTGAACTCTTATATGGTAAGACTATTGTGTTACCCATTAGAATTTGAGCATAAAACATTAATAATTGCACTTGAGCTAAGAATAGATTTAACAGAAGCTCAGAAACAAAGAATTATCCAGCTTAATGAGTTTGATAAATTGAGAAAGAAAGCATTTCATTACATAGAGGTAGTGAAAAAACAAAGAATCAAATGGAATGACCATTTTATTAAAACAAGACAGTTCTAGGAAGGTGACTAGGCACTCTTGTTTGACTCAAAATTCTAGGATCGTATAGAAAAGATCAGAACAAGGTGGCTAGACCCATACGAAATTGAGAAGCTCTTCCCTAATAGATTTTTGAGGCTTAACACTATTGATCCTATAAGATTCAAGTTGTTGGTGAATGGTCACAAGTTAGGATTGTACAAAAATCCATTTGATAAGGGCTCATTTATTAAAAAAATCAAAGGAGATCAGAAAAGAATGGAGGAAGGAACATCAAAATTCATCTCAGAGGTTGAGCTTGCTAGCCCACCTTATGAGATTGTAGAGAATTGACAAGATTTAAGTAGCCTTAGATCATTCAGCTTGCTAAAAATTCGAAGGCCAAATAAAAGTTTTGGGAACTACCTTTCTGGGTGATCATCAACACTTTTCTAACCCATTTTATTTATAGAGTTTTCATTTTGTAGGTCTTATTGACATGTGATTACAGAAGGGCATGATCTCTATCATAGGGAGAGAGTATAATAACCAAGGGTTCAACTTGCATCCACAAGAAGAAGATCTTGTTTGTTTGTAGTGTCTGGAAAAAATCATGATGACCTAACAAACATCAAGTAAGCATGTGCATGTGGATTATTTATAAGGAACAAGTGGCGCCCCAACCAATTGGAGTTCCCTCTTCGGGAAATATTTGTTTGTAGTAAGGGTCAATTAACACAAGTTAACTCCATGTCCCCATCATCGCAGGGAAATCACATGTAACCAAGACTCCATTTCAATAAAACATTCACAACCTTCATTACAAGAAATAATGAGATAAGTGCATGCATCTATTATTTCAATAAAGTATGATTAGATTGATTGTATTTGATTATGAATTATTCTAAGTCATAAATACTTCCACAATTTTAGCTATAATGTCTCCATATAAGCCAACATGTCATATTAGTATGCTTCATATACCCAAAATTTTCACATCCATTAATGATCGATCACTCCTAACGCATTGCTTTTCCCCTTAGCAGTAAAGTTCAAGTGATGTAAATCCATCGAAATAATTCATTTATGCAAAATTTCTTTCAAGAAAATTTTTTGTTGTTATGTATTGTGCCTAGAGAAGTTCCATATCCACCATATGAGGTGACTTGATTCGACATGAACTGTCGACATTAAAATTTTCCTCCATAATTTCTATTTCATTAATGTAGTATTAGGAATAGGATGTTGTTAAGTGTAATTAGTAGTAGCATCCGATAGAAGATAACGGCGCTGTCAGTACGGTGCCGCCAATAATGTGGAGTACGGTAACAGTCAAAGTACAATAGGAATGTTGTAAAAAGTAAATATTTGTCGTAAGTGGTCCGGTAATGTTAAAATGTCAAAGTTTGGGTAATTAGAGAAGTAGGGTCTACGTGATTAGGAATTAGAAATATTATATTGGTAATAAGGACAAGGAGTGAGGTCATAAATATTTTGTGTATTTTATTTGTAAAAATTCTAAAAATGTGGAACCCATGTAAAATGATAAGGTTTATCTTATCTTAGAAGATAAGCTTACATGTACAGATAAGAGTTAAGGTATGGAATATGATTCGTTGGAGTGGATTTCTTATCCTATCTTAGAGATAAGATGGATAATCCTGGAAGTTCTATAAATAGAGAGGCCACCCCCCTCATTTAGCATAGAAAGAAGTAGTGAGAAATATTGTAGGAAGTGTGCAAAGGAAGCCATCAGTTAAAGGTGTGTTGAAGAAGCCATCGAGAGGTGTAATTGTAAAGTTTCTCCCATAGTCTTGTTGAAGTACCTCATGGGTGAGATTGTAACAATTTCATGTTAATATTATAATTTACTTTGATATTTCAGATTTTTCATCATTTCGTCTTATCATAGTCGATGGTATTCTTGTGTTCGGTTGTTGTTTTGTTTCCAGATTACATCCACCAAACTAAAGGCTGTGCATTAGTAAATAATCATAGCACGAGGATTTCCTGGTGAAGAATTATCATAGTGCCGAATTGGTGATAACATTTTATGGTTCCGTTGTCGGGATCATTCCTTGTTGGTGGATTTTCTA
Source organism: Taxus chinensis (assembly GCA_019776745.2). Taxonomy (NCBI): domain Eukaryota; kingdom Viridiplantae; phylum Streptophyta; class Pinopsida; order Cupressales; family Taxaceae; genus Taxus; species Taxus chinensis. The sequence goes on from CM034146.1 coordinate 734,863,488, forward strand.
GAGAGATATTCTCACTTAGTCAAAAATCAATTAGAGGGTAACCTTGTTTTTATTGTGCATTTTAGTTACCATGGTAAAGTCATTTTTGCCATGAATAGTAGTTACCATGGTAAAGTCATTTTTGTTGGAATAGTATTTACCACAGTAAAGTCACTTTTTACTGTGAATAGTATTTACCGCAGTAACTTCACTTTTTACCATGAATAGTGTTTACCACAGTAAAGTCAGTTTTTACCTTAGTAAGTCAAGTTTTACCATAGTTTACTGTGGTCATTTCTATTTTACTGTAGAAAGGTGTAAAGTCACTTTCTAGTATAGTGATTCCAATTATTTGTGCACATAAGTCTTGTTAATTGTACTTGTGGGTTGGTATTTCACGGTGGTTACTTTTGAAAATGGGAAAGATTCCTGTTTTTTCAGCTCAATCTAATGAAGATGCTTCTTCTTTCATTCAAGAGTTTAAACGATCTTGTATTTGTAATGGCCTTATAAGAAGGGAACAATGGACTGAATTTTTTCCTACCTTTTTGGATGGTTCAGCACTTAGGTGGTTTGAAACACTAGGTGATAATGTGAAAAATTCATGGGATTTATTAACCGAAAGTTTTCTTGAAGAATTTGGTGAACAACAAAAATATGCAGATCGATGAGATCACAAAGCTATCCCAAGGAGAGAAGGAGAAGATAAGGGATTATCATGCTCATATTCTAGAGCTAAGGAGGAAGCTCGATGCCCAGATCCGGAAGGAAGGACTAGCGGATGGGTTAATGAATGGCGTGGATAATCTCCTCTGTAAGCACTTCATTCTTGGGATGAAGCCAGAGATCAGACAACGAGTGAAGTATGACCGCCCAGCTACCATTGAACAAGCAAAGGAGATTGCAAGAAGGCAAGAAGAAAGCATGGAAGAGGAGCCCAAAGAAATTGTTGTTAAAGTAGAGCCTACACCAGCACCTTTGGTCCAGAATCCACAACCACTCCCGGTGAGCACAAATATTTCTCCTAGTACATCTACTGAGTATGAAGATCTGCTTAGGAAGATGGGCCAGTTAACTATTAATCTTCTTCAAGGAAAGGAATTTAGTTCTCAGGGAGGAGATAGAGGTCCAAAAAGAAATATTTCTGAAGTTGTTTGTTATGGTTGTTATAAAAAGGGTCATTATAAGTATAATTATCGAGATAGAGCTTCTACATCTGGTACAAGAGATAATGATAAAGGAAAAGCACCTGTGAATTCTCTGGATGTATTAGATAAGAGTAGAAATAATGAAGTAGATGTGTTTGTAACAAAAAGAAAGAAAGAAAAAGGTAATCAAGATGGAACTGATCCTAAGAAGATGAAAGGAGAAACTAGTAAGAAACATAGGAGAAGAAAGTTGGGTGTGCAGGATTTTCTGATTTCACAGGGGCAAGGACCATACTCCATCTTGGAAGATCTGTCCAAAAGGCCTGCAAATATTACATATGGTCAACTCTTGGCTATGTCTTCTGAGAAAAGGCGGGAGTTGCGAGGTGGACTTAATGCTCGAAGAAGGAAGGAGGTTGAGGTCCCTATTTTGGAGGCAGAGGCAGATCCCTATGCTACACAAGCTGAGGTATTATGTAATGGTATTTCAATTCATGATGTCTTAGTTGATGGAGGTGCTGCAGTTAATGTAATGACTGAGTCTGTAATGAATATGTTGGGTTTAAAAATTGATCGCCCTTCAACACTTATGTTAAGGTCATTAAATAAGGGAAAAACTAAACCAGAAGGTGTAGTTTCAAATGTGGCAATATCTGTTATGGGTGTTGTATGTGTGGTAGACTTTCAGGTGATGAAAAATGGTACTGTTGCGTACCCAATGCTACTGGGAAGACCATGGCTAAGGAGAGTTCATGCAAGAAACTACTGGAATGAAGGTTTCATGACACTTGGACGTGGTAGAGAGAGGGTGAAGATAAACGTGATCCCTCGACATCATAAAGCAGAACCTATGGATTCAAGTGATGAAACTGATGATTGGACATCCTCTGATTACTCTAAAACCAGTGAAGTGGACACTGAAGATGAAGAAAGTGAGGTTGATGTTTCAGTCATGGATATTCTTCCAGTCACACCAACCCAGGACCCCATAAAATTATCTGAAGAAGAAGTTGATGATCGTCTCCAACAAATAAAGATTGGTGATGCTGTGATGGAGAGTGAGAAGGAATCCTACCTCCAGCTCTTTCGAAGGTACATACACCTATTCACTTTTGATTACAAGGAACTCCGTCAAGTAAGTTGGGTAGAACATTGTATTGAGCTGGTAGATGGTGCTAAGCCCATAAAGCAAATGCCATATAGAATGAATCCTAATTTTTCCAAGACTGTAAAAGAAGAAATAGATAAGTTGCTTGATGCAGGATTCATATTTGTTGTGGAGAATTTAGAATGGGTTTCTCCCATTGTGATCTCAATAAAAAAGAATGGGAAGCTACACATTTGTGTTGATTACAGGAAGCTCAATAAGGCAACAAAGAAGGATCATTACCCTCTTCCATTTTCAGATCAGATCTTGGACGAAGTAGCTGGCCAGGAGTGCTATAGTTTTACTGATGGATATAGTGGCTACAACCAAGTTCGTATAGCAGAGAAAGATCAGCTGAAGACCACGTTCACCACTCCTTGGGGAACGTTTGCTTATAGAGTTATGCCTTTTGGGTTGTGTAATGCTCCAGCAACATTCCAGCGTTTGATGAATAGGGTGTTCGAACCCTACATTGGGACCTTCATCAGAGTATTTCTGGATGATTTTTACATCTATGGGAGCAAGTTGGACCACCTGCACCAGATGGAGACAGCATTTCAAAGGTTAGATGAAGCACAAGCCTCACTAAACCCTACAAAGTGTGTCTTTGGATGTTCTAAAGGCGTTTTGTTAGGGCATGTTGTATCCAGAGATGGTATTGGTACTGATCCTGATAAAGTTTCAAAAATCAAAGATTTACCATTTCCTATGAATAGAAGTAAGTTGAGATCATTTTTAGGCCATGTGGGTTACTATAGAAGGTTCATCAAGAATTTCTCAAAGATTACACAGCCACTAACCCAGTTCTTGAAGAAGGATGTTGCTTATGAACTAGGAAACAAGGCGCATGAAGCTTTTGGACAACTAAAGGAAGCCCTGGTGTCTTCACCTGTTTTGAAGAATCCAGATTGGAGCAAGCCATTCATTGTGTACACTAATGCCTCAGATGCAGCACTAGGTAGTACTTTGAGCCAAAAGGATGAAAATGGGAATGAACATCCAATTTACTTTGGGAGCAGACAAATGAGTAGTGCTGAGGTAAACTATACTGTAACTGAAAAAGAGGCTCTGGCTATCATTTTTGATGTAAAGAAGTTTAGAAATTACTTGCTAGGGCAGAAATATATTGTCAATAAGCCTAACCCATCAGGGAGGATAGCAAGATGGATAATTTTACTAAAATAATTTGAATTTGATATTATAGATAGGCCAGGAAAGAAGCATGTCAATGTAGATGCACTCTCTCGAGCCTATGATGGTTTAGGATCATCTTGTGATGATGATGATTTTCCTGATGCAACATTGTTCTCCCTTGACACAATCCCTAGTGAATACATAGATATTTAGAATTATCTGAATGAATTCAAGTTTCCTGATGGTGCCAATGCAAAGACTAAGAGAAATATTACTCAAGCCAGTCGTCCATATTCTATTCTGCATGGAGCATTATTTCGAATAGGACCTGATGGACAGTATAAGAGGGCAGTTGGATGTGATCAAGGAAAGGAGCTGCTAGAAGAATTCCACAATGGTACATGTGGAGGGCACTTCTCTGGACAACTTACAGTAAGAAGGATCTTGGATGCAGGTTATCACTAGCCCACTCTTTTTAAAGATTGTTATAATTATTGTAAGACATGTGATATTTGTCAAACACATGGTAACCGTAAGACTTCATCAACTCCATTATGTCCTATTCTTCCCCTTGGTCCCTTTGAAAAATGGGGAATAGACATTGTAGGTCCACTTCCAACTACATCACGTCAAAATACGTATATTGTAGTTGCCACAGATTATTTAACCAAGTGGGTTGAAGCTAGGCCATTGAAAACAACTTCCATGGATGAAGTGGCAAGGTTCATATATGAACGCATTGTCACCAGATTTGGTTGTCCATTAGAAATTGTAACAGATCAAGGAAGCCACTTCATTAATGAGGTGGTAGAAGCCCTAGTCAATAAGTTTTCCATTAAGCACAGGAAGGCAACAACATACAAGCCAAGCATAAATGGACAGGTGGAACGAACAAATTTTGTGCTGTGTCAAATTCTAGCAAAAGATGCAGCCTTGCAGGTACATAAATGGGATAAAAGGATTCATGCAGCATTGTGGGCATATAGGGCAACATCAAAGTCAGCAACAGGATACTCCCCATTTCAGTTGGCCTATGGCATTGATCCAGTTCTTCCTATTGAGTTTGATATTCCCACTGTGAGAGTTATGAAAAATGAAAGGATGGATGAAAGTGATTCAATAAAAGAAAGGTTGGTACATCTTCATTTGCTAGAGGAAATGAGGGAAATAGCAAAGGATACAAGCCATAAGAAGAAAATGAAGCAGAAGGAATACTTTGATCAAAGATCCGATGGTCTCCATTTCATGTGAATGACTTGGTCCTAGTATATGATTCCAGATACAAAAAAAGAAGAAAGAGAAATTTTCTTCCAAAATGGATGGGGCCCTACAAAATAGCAGCTGTGCATGAAAATGGTACGTACCGACTGGAGGAATTGGATGGCACTCCCATTACGAAATGGGTCAACCATGACAAGTTGAAGATTTTCCAAGCACCAGAATAGTCTACTGCAAGGACAGAGTAGAAGCTAGGAAGGGGGAAGATGTCGACACTAAAATTTTCCTCCATAATTTCTATTTCATTAATGTATGTATTAGGAATAGGATGTTGTTAAGTGTAATTAGTAGTAGCGTCCGATAGAAGATAACGGCACCGTCAGTACGGTGCCGCCAATAATGTGGAGTACGGTAACAGTCAAAGTACAATAGGAATGTTGTAAAAAGTAAATATTTGTCGTAAGTGGTCTGGTAATGTTAAAATGTCAAAGTTTGGGTAATTAGAGAAGTAGGGTCTACGTGATTAGGAATTAGAAATATTATATTGGTAATAAGGACAAGGAGTGAGGTCATAAATATTTTGTGTATTTTATTTGTAAAAATTCTAAAAATGTGGAACCCATGTAAAATGATAAGGTTTATCTTATCTTAGAAGATAAGCTTACATGTACAGATAAGAGTTAAGGTATGGAATATGATTCGTCGGAGTGGATTTCTTATCCTATCTTAGAGATAAGATGGATAAGCCTGGAAGTTCTATAAATAGAGAGGCCACCCCCCTCATTTAGCATAGAAAGAAGTAGTGAGAAATATTGTAGGAAGTGTGCAAAGGAAGCCATTAGTTAAAGGTGTGTTGAAGAAGCCATCGAGAGGTGTAATTGTAAAGTTTCTCCCATAGTCTTGTTGAAGTACCTCATGGTTGAGATTGTAACAATTTCATGTTAATATTATAATTTACTTTGATATTTTAGATTTGTCACCATTCCGTCTTATCATAGTCGATGGTATTCTTGTGTTCGGTTGTTGTTTTGTTTCCAGATTACATCCACCAAACTAAAGGCTGTGCATTAGTAAATAATCATAGCACGAGGAGTTCCCGGTGAAGAATTATCATAGTGCCGAATTGGTGATGACAGAACATATTGTGCATTTGTAACTCCTAAATCATCTTGAAATTACATAGTATTTTGATAATCATTGTTTGATGGGATATATCAACAAGTTTCAAGGGTTAACCATAAGGGTCAGTGATGAAAATTTGGTGGAGGTCACTAGACTACCAGATTAGGGGGATCCATTTCCAGAGAAATCTAACCCAGAAGAAAAAAGATGGGAATTTATAGATGTTAATGAATAATTCATCTCAGAAAGACAAGGAACATTTAGAACATCCCACAAACCCCTATAGGAATAAGCTTCCAACTTTTTTATTACTTGTGAAGGGAGGTATTCATGATTAAACATGGTCAATTTTAAATTGTTGAATCAATTGAAGAATAATAGTCAACTAAATGTACTAATTTTTTTGCATGAAATGCTCAATAAATTGAGAAAATAAGTTCAAAGGAGTAGAGCAACATTCTCTCACCACTGTCTTATAACTCTAGTGCTTCAACAAGCTTTACAGAGGTAACACCCTCAAATTTCATGGGAAGACTTTGTGAGGGTAAGCAATATTGAAACTTTTTTGGGAAATAGGGGAAAAATAAACAAGAGCACTAAAATTTCTTTTGTACATATGCCAAAGGTTGAACCATCATCTTCCTAACCTCTAGAACCTACAAATTTTGCAAGTTCCTGCCACCAGAGAAACCCCTATGCCTATTTTACATGAAAGCGTATTTTTTGTTGAAACCTTGCTGAAATTATCCTCCCCCTAAACACCCTCTTCCAAAACTAAAATAAAAACTACTAATTATTCTACCAGACAAACTAGAAGCTCCCATAGGCTGAGAACCAAGAGGAAAAAAACCTCTAGTCCCAGATAGCCTCAACCCATCTCACTAGATAGTGAATTAGAAGTTGAGCCTGAACCATTACAAGAAAAGGCTAGATATATTTTTCTAACATTACCTTAAGAGCCAAAGCATCATAAAGATTTAATGGCAGGAAAAGTACAGAAAGATCAACATGAAGGAACAATTCATGGAGTTGGGATTCAAGAAGAGAGGAAAGTAGAAGGGACAATGGAAGAAGGAAAGGATCAAGAACAAATAAATGCATAGGATGTTAGTGGACCTATCATTAAGGAGGTAGTTCAACAAGAACAAAAAAATAATCTGGCAGAAGAATATGTAGAACAAATACAACCCCATATGCTTATTCATGAAATCATCATGGCACATGAAAAACCATCTTGTAGAGAGATTATAAAATAGACCATGGGGAAAAATATTAACAATATGATGTTGTAATTAGAAGCCTACAATGACATGATTAAGAGGAAATGGAACAAGGAGAAATCAGACCTCATCTCTCAACATAAGAAGGAAATGGAGAATAAGGACAAAGTGATTAAGAGGCTGAAACAAAAATAACAAGACATGGTATAAGTATAATTAGAAATGTTGAGGTGCATACCACCATCAAGTGTATATGTAATATATTTAAAGGAAAGGATGATGCACCATAAACATATTTTCATCAATTATGACATGGTATATGATATTAGTTCAACAAGAAAATTCTTTGCTTTGTATCAGAACAATACACATGAACTCCAAAATTTCATGTATGAACTTTATTTTCATAACTATGTCATTCCATATGATAAAAATTGGATCCAAATTCTTTATATTATAGATGTATAGGTGAAAGCATTATGTTCTTATTTCTCAAATGAATTAGAGAGATCTAAGCATATAGAGGAATACAAACATCTGGAAAAGGTTACACCATTGTATGTCAGGGATGAAGCAACAAACATTGAAGAAATTGTAGAACAATATGAAAATTATATGGAAGTGGATGAGATCAAAGAAGGATTGTTGAAAATGAGAATAAAGGCACACACAAAAATTAGAAATATAATCAAGGAACATAGGATTAAGGTTGTATATGCATGTCAAATTAGATGGAATGAGTTATCCCCTACACTCCAAAGGAAAGAGATGTGTTCCTATCCAAACATACTTCCAACTTTCTAATGAGTGAACAAATATATTGAGATAGATAATGAATGTGATGATAAGTGGTTTCCTTTAGGTTATCATATGCCAATATTTCATTTTCCTATTCCACCATGGACAAGAAACTTACTGATTAATTAGAGGATATAGGACACAGTTTGGAGAAGATTCATGAGGAATGGTGGGTATTTCTTATGAGAGAAAGAGGGCACATACACACCCATTGATTTCAGCAAAGAATCCATCTTCCAATAGAGAAGATATGAATCCATTGAATGAGGAAATTCAATATTTTAAGCTTGAGGGTGTGATGAGTTGTATAAATTACTTTTATTACAACTTATATTTTTTATTTTGATAGGGATATTGTAAACCATGTCTATGTATTTCCAAGGAACATTACCATACCATCCATGCACTCTTAGCACAATTACTAATTAATATAATTGTATCTAATTGTCTTTATTTTTTGATAGTATGTATGCATTCATCCTTGTTATTTCAATAAATTGTTTGGATGATTATATGTGTTGATTCTACTCTTGGTTGTAAGTAATTTGCCACATGCACTAGATGAAACTATCTATAGAACCTCATCCGCAGCAACAAAACCTGTTTGCAACAACTTGTTTGAAGCCAAAGAACTTGTCTACAACAACTCATCTGCAGTCAAAGAAAATCATTAATAGTAAAAGAGCTCACATTTATAAATATATTTTGAAACATGGAGTTATGAAACTCAATTTCTTAAGTGCCATTAGAGAAGCGGTTATGAAAAGAACATGGAAAACTAGGAAACAAACTAGTCTTTGATTTGGTCATTGATAAAGAGTTGATTGGTAGATTAACACTTGTTGTATGTTTCACGAATTACTGATTGATTAGTTGAACACGTTATATGTTTCAAACATGTTTTGAATCTTTCCCTAGTTTTTTTGAAGACTCCTTGTTTTATTCTTATCCTTCTCATGTCTTGTAGTGATGAGGTATAAAGGAAAAGGTTATGACCTGGTAATGTAGTTCTTGGTGAGTTAGTAAGTTGTAGATAATAAGTTAGAAAGTCAAATTTCTAATTAAAGGAAAAATATCACTTTGATATTTTGTTCTTGGATGTAATGTTTTCAGGAAATAAATAGAAGAATATCAGTTCTATTAATTATTTTCTAGTTACAGAGTTAGGAAGGGATTAACACCCAAGTTAGGGCCCACTTGAGGTCTGCTACTTCCCCTTCATTTTTTTGCTTTATGCATATTTACTTAGGAATAATTCTTTTTTTTTTAATCTGTAAATTTATTTTAGTGATAAGCATTTATCAATTATTTATTTTTAAGTTTGAGTTTTGCTTTATTTCTAGCATTGTTTATGACAAGTTATTTCATTTCCAACCTCCTAAATCAAATGTAACTATGTATACAACACCAACAATATTTCAAGTTCTCGTCCCCTAGTTTTATAATTAATGTATGAAATTTAATGTAAAACATATTAATTATTGCAAGTTGATTCGTACCACTAAATAGCGAGGTTAAAACAGGAGCTCGGGGAGCAGAAGGGACAAACGTGTGCGGCTTCTAAAATGGAAGAGTGCATTACATATGTTATTACACTCGCACGTCCAAATCTTTATGACTAAGTCCAGCCTTCTTATGAATCATCACTGCATTACCTACATGACTTAATGTGAATACTTACACATGAAAGAAGACTCATAATAGAATCCACAAAAGAAGCATTGGCATGACAAAAAACGAGTGACAAAGAGAAAATTAAAGAACACCTCACATAATATGATATATTGGTAGTGGAGGTGAAGAAGGTCACATACATAGAAGGGTTTATTTTTTACCAATGCCAAGATTTTAATCACGTGGTGAGTATGTTGACTATTAGGGATGAACCAGAGTTGAGAGAGTTCCATAACAAGAAAAAAATTAATAAGGTGGAGCGGGAGAAGGTGTTGGCCGAGGTACAATAGAAGAGAGTTTATAAACATGTTGAAAGATGGGTTGAAGGAAATATTTCCAAAGATTACACATAGGATGGATGTGATAGACAACACAATGAAGCAACTAGAAGGTATGATTGAGAAACTAAAGGGAATGATTGATGAATTGAACCCTGTGGAGGTTCCTGACATAGTTGATGTCACACCTGTCACAACTGCTAAGGATTTGGATGGGTGGAGAGAATTGGAGAAAATATTGATCAAGGAATTTTCCATACTCCTTCCCCTGGAGAAGATTAATACTTTGATTCTTTGTCGCAAGCCATATTATTTATTATTCATTATTTGATTCATGGTGGGGGTTCTACTATTATTTTTACATGACAGTTTCCAGTGTTTCCGAGGATGCATAACATACCTAGTGTGGGGTAATGTTTGTTGCCAGAATTGGCTAAGTACCAACAAAGACAAAGGGGTGATAAACATACACATGCTCATAGAGAAGGTTGGATAGCGCATAGAAGGGTACACACATTTTGGAATAGGATTATGTGTGGGATTGTGTAGGAAGGAAGATTGAGGACATAGCTATTTTCCAAGAATAAGGCTAAAACTAGACTTGGAGTGTTCCCCACGTAAAGGATAAAAGAAGGCTACCTTAGCAAGAAATCAATGGCTATTATGGGAGAAATCATATGTAAACTAAAGATTAAAGAACATGTATACATTTAACTATTATTAGGATTAAAGAATATTTATTTATAGGATAAGTTATTATTAGTTGTCAGAAAGTATGCATGAAGTTTATTTTGGGCACGCCTATTATTAGGAATTACATGGGTGGTGAAGGGAAAGTCCCCACCCTTATAAATACTTGGTTTAGGATTGATTATAGATCAATGATTGTTAGTATATGCTCATGGTGGTTATGTATTAGTGTTATGCTACTCTGTTACGGTTGTGCATATGGATCCATATTACATGATATGTATCATCCTTATACTCTATAGTTTTTTTTGAGGATTAATGGGTAATTGTGGATGGATTATGATCATTGATGCAACTAAATATGGAGATGTCTTTATGCAATTGATCTTAGTTATGGTTATTATCTACTTTGTTATGTTTCCTTATGATATTTATTTCCATGATATGGTGTATAAATGGTTAGTATGATTAAATGAGTACTTGGATAATTATCATTATGGGTATACATGTTAACATCTTGAAAAACATACACAAAGGAGGGACTTGGTAGTTTTTTGTGCTTCAGGTGAGCATTCAGATCTCCCTAAATGAGGTGTTAACGCACATAACATTTAAGTGGATGAACAAGACTACAATTAATCAGTTGGAAGACCAAGTAAAAACACTCTCCTCGTATGTGTAACACTTCCTGGAATTGAATTCTTCATATTCACTCTTAATTGAATAAGTTTCTCTGATTAGTAGTTTTGACCTAGAGTCCATTAAGAAGATACATGTCTTTACCATACATGGACAAGAAAATAAAAAAATGGACGAGCATGATCATTGAGAAAGGAAAAGTACTTCTTCTAGAGTTGACCTCACTATATAAGTACATGTGCACCACTGCAGCCAAGGTCTGGATGACAAGGGAAGGCTTGGAAAAGGAAAATGAACATTCAGACAAAATTCATCCATTCATGATGGAGATGGGGGATGTTCACTTCATAAAGTTTGCTAAGAGGAAAAGTTATTTAAT
>CM034146.1:735475413-735626930 GCA_019776745.2 Taxus chinensis
TTCGGTGTCATGATTCATTGCTTTTGGAGTTATACATGAGGTGGACGATGTATTCAATCAGTCATTATTTGTGTGATTTGAGAAATCCTGCCTCATCGTCATTGTTTGTCGATAGATGAAAGGTTCACCCTTATTAGGTGGTGGTTTGCCAAGTGCAATGTTTGTAGAACTAGCTGGAATGGGGAAATCAAAGGGTAATTTTGCATCCCATCTCAAGGAGACGAAGCATGAAAATTATATCAATTGTATTCATACGTGAAAATATGGCATAAAAATGGGTGATTTGTATCTTTGACGTGAGATGTCATTCTGATCATCGTCGCATATTCCACTGGTATATCATTATCCACTATCAAAATTTCCAAAAGGATTTCGTTCACCCCTTCCAAAAGGACTATAATCTCTGTGTCATGTTCGTCCAGGCCATGTACTTCTAAAAAGCAAGGGAGGGAGCAAAAGAGATATGTCCAAGGGATAACTCAACCCGTATCGAAGTGAATTGCAATGATCGAAAAGAGGTGTGCGATTGACGTTTGATAACTAACTACGTCCCTTAACATTCCTGATGTCGCTAATTTCATGGGTAAGAGGTTTGGAAGATATGAGTGATGCTCTACCCTTACGACTAGGGTTTCCCCTCGTCAAGATGGAAGTCGTGATGAAAGTGTTTGATAAACTCGACCATTGACACAAGTGAATGCCAAGACCTGGAAGAGTGGTGCAATGTGATGAAGGCTCTCGTCCTCTAATTAAAGTGAATGCTAGAATTTGGAGGAGGGTTATTAGCGTAAAAAAGCTATGAATGTGCATTCAACCTCTAGAGGAACATGTATTTACTAGAGTGAAAAAGCGTCTAGATTATTGCAAATGCACTTTGGCTCACCTAGCAAAAGTAAATGCTAAATGGGAAGAGGGTCACTTTGAAGACATATTCGGATTCAAATCGGTATGCGATGATGTTCAACCCTTAACAAGAATTAGTCAGTAAGACGATAAGAGGCTAATAAAGAGATAAGACTCAAATATTGATAGCATGTAATATATTGAATAAAAGAAGATATTAGATGAGGACATCTAGAACGTGAACTAGCAATATGTTATCAAGTTAGAGACATTGAAGACAAGAAAACGTATACATCATTTAGTCATTTGATGATTGTCAAACTGCAAGGATGCAACCAAGAGAATTCCAAGAGAAACAGTGGGACGAAATTGAGTTATAGCATACAAACTGGAACACAACACCGTTAATGATGTGAGTCGTAAGATGACCAGCGCTTGAGCGAGGACGTGGATATCCACAATACTCAAGGCTATGGGATCCATCATGCAATATGATGTCGAACTTTAAGGACCTCAAATGGAAATGACTGAATCTAAATGTTATCCCAAGTGTTGAATGTAAATGGGAGATGAGACTCAAGTTGAGGTGAATACGAAAGATAGAAGGATGTTGAAAGTACAATAGTCGAAAGCGGGAAGAATCAAAGCCAAGTGAATAAAAACTGGGAGAGATGAGTGAATTCACTTTATAGGGCTCAAATGGAGAAGACACGTGAGGATGAAAAGATAGAGAAAAGGTGAAATCGAAGTTGGAAAGAAGAATATGAAACCCTTCCAAAAAGGGACCTCCTATCCTAAATGATGAGCTATATAAAATGATTCAGGTTAGTGGATATGGTTGTAATGATGAGAAGAAAAGAAGACGAGAAGCCAAATGATAACTGTGTGATGAAAGCAGAATCCATTGACATCAGGATAGTTTGGAAAAAAGGCCATCGACATAATTACGTGTTGACAGTAAAAATCCAACAACCAACATTGTGCAATATTGTTTATGGATAATTTTTAGTTGGCCTTTCCTTTATATATATATAAGTGATGGAGTCTTCTTTTACAGTTTGTGTTTTGTAGACACAATGGATGATTTTTGATTTGTGGGTCCATTTCTATTATTTTGCAAGATGTGGTAGGTTGTGGATCAAAAGATTCGTACATGGGGTCATTCCCACCCCCAACGATGACAAGTACATCTACAAAATGTAACACTAGTCAACCTAGTCAAAAATAGTCTTGAACTTAAAAATAACTTTGTACCATGTCTATTTTAAGACATATTTAGTGCTCTTAACTTGTCAGGTAGTTTTATGATGTTGACAACAACCCTTGCGCAACTAAAATAAATGAGTTTTTAGAAAATATGGGAAAAATGGGCTTTGTTATTTTGTATTTTATTTTTTAATGGCGTTAAGATTTTCAATTATATGCATTTTAATTGTTAGATAAGACAAGACATGAATGGAATGTTGGAAAGAAAATAGTTGGAATTAAATACTTACATGTCTCACACTTGTTCCATGACTCAAATTGTTCTTGAACGAATAATATATGTTATATGTGCTCCACTTTATCGTCTTGTGATCTCGTTAGTGGTGCAGGGAGATGCTAGACGTGAGCAAGTATAATTCACAATACTCAAAATGAGATCCATGATGCAATATGGTGTCAAGATCGAAGGACCCTCAATGCAAAGAACGATGTCTGATGATCCCAAAACCAAATGTAAATCTAATATAGATTGAAGTTGAGGGATCAAGTCGAGCTTGTTGAAAGTACAATCTTCGATGCAACTAGCACAAAGCCAAGTGAAAAACATGGGAGAGATGAGGAATTCACTTTATAGGGGTCTATGGAGGAGAACATGTTAAGAAAGATAACAAAAGGTGCATTCCAAGGTGGAAAGAGGAATGTGAAACCCTTCCATGGGACCTCCTATCCTAAATGATAAGCTATATAAAATCATTCAAGTCATGGATATGGTTGTAAGGTAATAACCAAAGAACCCAAAGCCATCTGATATCTGTGTGTTGGAAGAAATTATTGACATCATTCTAGTTTGGAAAAAAGGCCATCGATGTAATTACGTGTTGACAGTAAAAATCCAACAACCAACATTGTGCAATATTGTTTATGGATAATTTTTAGTTGGCCTTTCCTTTATATGTATATAAGTGATGGAGTCTTCTTTTACAGTTTGTGTTTTGTAGACACAATGGATGATTTTGATTTGTGGGTCCATTTCTATTATTTTGCAAGATGTGGTAGGTTGTGGATCAAAAGATTCGTACATGGGGTCATTCCACCCCAACGATGACAAGTACATCTACAAAATGTAACACTAGTCAACCTAGTCAAAAATAGTCTTGAACTTAAAAATAACTTTGTACCATGTCTATTTTAAGACATATTTAGCGCTCTTAACTTGTCCGGTAGTTTTATGACGTTGACAACAACCCTTGCGCAACTAAAATAAATGAGTTTTTAGAAAATATGGGAAAAATGGGCTTTGTTATTTTGTATTTTATTTTTTAATGGCGTTAAGATTTTCAATTATATGGCATTTTAATTGTTAGATAAGACAAGACATGAATGGAATGTTGGAAATTAAATACTTACATGTCCCACACTTGTTCCATGACTCAAATTGTTCTTGATCGAATTAATATATGTTATATGTGCTCCACTTTATCGTCTTGTGATCTCGTCAGTGGTGCAGGGAGATGCTAGACGTGAGCAGGTATAATTCACAATACTCAAAATGAGATCCATGATGCAATATGGTGTCAAGATCGAAGGACCCTCAATGCAAAGAACGATGTCTGATGATCCCAAAACCAAATGCAAATCCAATACACACCAAATTTGAGGGATCAAGTTGAGTTTGGTAAAAGTACAATCTTCAATGCTAACTCAAAGCGAAACAAAGCGTAGGGAGAGAAGAGGAATTCACTTTACAAGGATTTGTGAAGGAGAACAAGTTAGGAAAGATAACAAAAAGGTGCATTCCAAGGTCGAAAAAGGACAATGGGATCCTTCCATGAGACCTATCCTAAATGAAAAGTTCTCTAAAATCATTCATGACATGGATATCAGTGTGTTGTTATATTGTTCTCACACCGGTCTACTTTGAAAAAAGGCTATCGACATAGTTACTTTTTAACATTACAAATCCAACAATCGACATCATGCAATATTGTTTGCGGATAATTGGTGGTAGGCCTATTTTTCTGTATATAGAAGTAGTAGTGTTTTCTTTTATAGTCTCCATATTGTCGATGCAATGGATGATTTGTGATTTGTGGGTTTATTTATATTATTTTGTGGTAGGCAATAAGTTGTGGGTCAAAAGATTCACACCTAGGGTCATTCCACACCCAATCCTGATAAGTACATCTACAAAATGTAACATGATTCAACCTAATCAAAAATAGTCTTGAGCTTAATAATAATGTTGTAACATGTCTATTTTAAGCCATACAGAGAGGTCACTTAGTCAACACTATTAACTTGTCTATTAGTTCTATGACACTGACAATCGACCCTTACACAAATGAAATAACATATTTTTCTCTAAAGAAAATATGCGAAAAAGGGTTATACCATTCTTTTCTTTTCTTTTTTAAGGAGTCAAAAAATGTTGATTAGACAATGTATTATTTTGTTGGATAAGAAGAAGACATGAATGGGGAGTTAGAAAGGAAAAAGTGGGGATTAAATACCTGCATGTCCCCGCACTTATTCCACGACTTAAATTGTTCTTGACCGAATAATATATGTTATATGTGATCCACTTTATCATCTTGATTTCACTCACATTATTCACGTGAATGTGATCTTTGCTTAAATGGGACAAAACGAAAAATGGGGAAAATCTGATAGGTTCCATGTTCAAAACCCAAACCGCACCTTCGGCATAATAAAACCAATAATAATTTTGAATATGAGGCATGGTTGTATAAACCTAAAGTTTAATTTCATATAATGATTTTCCCTTATACCATTACTTTCTATATGTTCACGGATGTTTGTGTGTCATTATGTGGACTTTTACAACTTGACATTCTAATTATGTGGTGTGCAACATACAAAATGCACACGGCTTTGACCAACCCATGTGGATTGATGGACATATTTTCCTCTATTTTCTATTATTATGATGGGAAACTGGAGTTGTAGTTCACAACTTTTCAGTGATCATATTCTTGAAATGGCCAAAATATATCTATAAATTTAACACGGACAAATCCAACTTTGGATCGTATATCATTTACATTGCCATGCCTACAAGCCCAAATGCACTCTCACACTTTGCAGTGGACATGTTATGGGGAACTGTACTATACTTTGATAGATGGAAATGAATCGTACATGGTATGGTTTGAATCTAAAGATCCATGTTTCTGCGGTGCATATAGAAGTTGCACTCTGAAGGATTTAGGCCCAAGGAAAATCATGCATGGAATTTGGGAGAGTGATCGAGTGGTTGTGTGTCATTTGCATACCATTACAACACTCCACTGCAAATGGCACCACTAACGGTAATAGTGAAGTGAGAGGCATTTCCTTTGCTGATGAATCTTCACTTCTATAATTCAAAGTAGAAACCCTGCACATATGTCACGCTGCATGTTTGAAAGACTACACGTACACGACCATTGGTATTAGTAGTATTGCCAGACAATTGTAACTCCAAAAGGGAAAAGAAGGTACTATTATATATAAAATAAAAAATTATATATTATATATATATATATATATATATATATATATATATATATATATATACTATATATATAATAATATATATATATATATCTTCACAAAGTCATTTGCATGTGGACAAATTTGAGGCATTAAGATAATTTCTCTCTTGTTCACTTAAGATCGTGATGAAGTAAGGTAGGAATGTTAAGATTAACTAGGTTAATAATTTAGCATGAGATGAAACTTAATTGTAAATGAGTAAATTGCTTTTACTCATGTAGTGTTTAAGGTGGTTAAGTGGTTTTTACTTAACACATTTCAAATCCTCCTAATTAGTCTTATTGTTAGGAATAATAATTTTTGTAGCTTATTGTTTAGTGTGTCATTGGGTTTGTTAAACGTATAAATATTTGTTGTCTTATTTTCTAGCACTTGTATTTAGTTTTGCCAATGTGAGTTGTGTGTGTGTGTGTGTTCGTATACACACACACACATATTGCAAAACTAAATACAAGTGCTAGAGAAAATAAGGCAGCAAATATTTATACGTTTTGCTGTCTTATTTTCTAGCACTTGTATTTCGTTTTTCAATGTGTGTGTGTGTGTGTACACACACACACACACACACACACACACACACACACACACTCACATTGCAAAACTAAATACAAGTGCTAGAAAATAAGACAACAAATATTTATACGTTTAACAAACCCAGATGACACACTAAACAATAAGCTACAAAAATTATTATTCCTAACAATAAGACTAATTAGGAGGATTTGAAATGTGTTAAGTAAAACACCACTTAACCACCTTAAACACTACATGAGTAAAAGCAATTTACTCATTTACAATTAAGTTTCATCTCATGCTAAATTATTAACCTAGGTAATCTTAACATTCCTACCTTACTTCATCACGATCTTAAGTGAACAAGAGAGAAATTATCTTAATGCCTCAAATTTGTCCCATGCAAATGACTTTGTGAAGATATCTGTACGTTGTTCTTTTGTAGAAAAAACTTGGAGCTAAATGTTGTGTTGTAAAATATTTTTGCATATGAAGTGAAGGTATATCTCGATGTGCATCATATTTTCATGACACCTTAGATTATGAACAAGTTTTATAGCACTTCATTGTCAACATACATGATAGTAGGTTGTTTTTATGGTACTCCTAATCCTTCAAGTATGCGATGTAGTCATATTGTTTTGTAGACAACTCCTTATGCAAGACAATATTATGCTTAAATTGAAGATCGAGAAAACAAAGTTACTTTTCTTGCTCTCCCCATGATATTGGACCATATCCTAAAAAGAACATATATCAAGAAATGAATTTTCTGTTATCAATATATCTTGTATGATTAAAGGCTGAATATCCTATCAAGAATTGATAATTCTTCCTTAAATTCTAGTCCAAAGTCCATTGTTCCTCTTATGTATCTCAATATCATATTTGTTGCTTTCTAGTGACATATTTTTGGCTCTTACATGAACCGTGAAAGATTGTTGATCTCATAGTTGATGTCTGGCCTAGTACGTGTCATGTAATTGAGACTCCTGGTCAAATACCGATAGAGAGTTGCATTTAATTGTAGTGATAGATCTGCATGAGAAAATTGAAGCTTTGCCTCCATGGTTGTGGAAAATGGTTTACTATCCATCATCCAAAAATTCTCAAGCATTGTCTTGGCATATTTCATTTGGGATACAAAAATACAGTGCTCCTTTCCCATACTTCTAATCCGAAGAAAATAGGTCTACAAACCCGATATATGTCATGTTGAATGACTGTTTAAGATCTTTCTTTGTTGCATTGATCATCTTCATTGTACTAGTCATGATGGCTAGATTTCCAACTTAGACAAGAAGAATCAAAATCTCCCCCCTTGTTATTTGAGGTAGAGATTAGAATTATAAGGATTACTTTGGAATTCGTGATAAATGAGATGTTCGTCAATCTTTAAATATACAAGGCTTGGGAAGTCTATTTGAGACCATACAATGGTTTTATCAGCTTACACACATTTTCTTATTTTCTTGGTGTGACAAAATATTCCAATTGAGTTATGTAGATTTCTTCTTTTAGATCTCCATTGAGAAAGGAACTTTTAAAACTATTGGGTGAAATTTCCAACCAAACTGAGAAACCAAAGAAGATATCATTTTGGTAGTTTTGTTTCTTGGCCATGGGAGAACATGTATATGCTATCCAAAATTCCCCCCACCCTCGTCACAATTTCAAACAACTCATTAAGTCCCAGGTTGAAAATATTACTCCACAAATGGTCCGGAGCTGGCCATACAAATGGTCTAGAGCTAGAAAAGAGGAGGAAACCATGTTGATCATTCTTAGTTCATACTTGGCGTTTCAAGGGCCTTAACATCTTTGAACATTGAAATCAAATTTTTTCATTTGCAAGTCCAAAATTGGCTAAGGAAGAAAGCCATGGAAGACTGATTGCAAAGTTAGTGTTCCACGGATTTTACATGTGAAATTCACAAAACAAAGGAGTTTACTCTTCTTCGGAAATGGAAAAAAAGGATGGTGCCTCATGGTGGGAAATGAAACACGGGTTCTTCTCGAGATATAGATGTGATGCAAGAGGAACGTGTCACACAAGGTCGTAAGGGAGAAGATGTTACAAGGTGGCCAAGGTTAGAATCCATGAGACACTAACTCAGTGTCCCATGGGTTCCCCAAAGAGTAGTTATCTACGAGTTTCTAAGTCCACGAAACAAAGGAATATAAAATTGTGGATAAAATGTCGCATAACAAGCATAAAGAGGTTCACGACATAGCGGGAGCTGAAATGGTGAAGTGCAAGATTCAAAATCCGCAAGACAAGGAATAGCTATGAAATTTAAAGGAACCCCACAGATATCGGCTACATTATTACGTAGGTTGGCGAAGGTTAATATGCTACGGAAAATTCAAATCCGTTGCAACAAAAGAAACCCACGGAGGCCTGGAAATTACAGAATAAGGTGAAATTGTAAATTACAAGAACATTTCCACCCTTGACTTTACATTGGTTTTTGATCATATCTTTTGACTCGGAACTCAAAATTTCATGGGAATTGTTACGTTCCCATTCGTCTTTCTAAGGGGCTACATTTTGTAATGAAAAAAACACATAGAAAGATATTGTTTCAAGGGAGAATCATGAAAATATGGGATTGTAGGGAAATATACAGTTTTCTCATTTCAAACACTAAACCACCTCACCTACCTGCAATAAATGTTAGACGACACCCATGCTCTTTCCCATGAAATCTGATAGTGTGTTTCAGATGTAATGGTGGCTTTTTTTGTAGGAGTAATGATGTCAGATCTAGTGGGTGGCGGATTTCATTTCACTTATTTGCCAATTTGAATTTCCTCTTGCCCCCTTCTTCTTTTATATATGTAACTCATTTTTATTGTAATATATCTATCTCCATTCTTGCAAAGGCACCATGCTAAAATGGTGCCCCAAACAAATTTTGAGTTGCAGACCTGCGTTTTGGAACTTGCAATGCCCTTAATGTGTCTCCCAAATGGATGTAACATACCGTGTATACTTTAGAGAAATTAAATATAAACATTTTGGCTTTTCTCTTCCATTTTCTTGCATTTGGTTGTCTCTTACCTTTCTTCTCTCTCATTATATGTTGTGTATGATTCATACTTGTAGGTTTTCCTTTTCTTTGGGTTTTGAAATGTGTGGAATGAGTAGATTTTCTTGTTTTGGTTTGTGGCACATTTGTCTTCCCTTTCCTTCTCTCATTTCCTTCTCATTTCTCCCTCATGGAGATTGAACCCCTTCTTGGTGCTATCACATCCTTTCTTAGTTTAGGATTTCTTTTTTTTGCATCTCTTTAACCTTGGTCCTTTACAATACTAAAGCTTTTACAACTAAACTTTCCATATACCCAAAACTCGTAGCTTGGTTTGATACCTTTCCCAATGTTAAACTAAAATAAAAATAAAACAAGTATTTATAGTATTGCTTTTTTTTACAGCTAAAATTTTCCAGATCAGAACTTGGATCAATACCTTTTCCACTCTCAAACTCAAAGAAAAATGCAAACTCTAGCTTCTTCAAAGCCAAAACTGACAATTAGTTTTTTTTCTCGGCAATAATTGAGCGATATATTGGGGCCATCACCAAAAGAATATTTGTTATAAATATTGCAATTCATCAACATGAGATACAAAACTATTTGTAAAAATAATTAGAAGGGGTTGCATGAAATTCAAGGAAGAGAGGATCTTGTAGACTAAGGTGAACGATATGCAAGTTCTCAATGAGTGTAAGTTCAATATGTCAAGCTCCAACCATCATCTAACAGTCTAAGATCCACAAAAAAAGAGGGAAATGAAAAGAAAGAGAAGGTCTCTCCGTTGCTACTTCAATCACATGAATGACTAGATCAAGGAAGAAAACCAATAATCAAGAATATACTACCTCATGGGAGTTGACCATAATGAAAACATCCTTTCTATGACCAAAAAAACATAAGGAGATAAAGGCCAATAATAAGGAAAAGAAGAAAGGGAAAGTATCCCCGTTACTACTTCATCCACCAAAGAAATTGAGGTAAAAGAGGACCGACCATAATGGTTGAGTCCACAAGAATTAGCCACGGAGAAACTTAGACGGTAATACCCATTCATCTCATAAGGAAATGTACGAATGAAAATTGACATGTGACCTTCAATCACACTCAACCTCCTGAGGTCATGCTGGGATGACCGATGTGGAATGTTATGGACGACTACCAGTAGGAAATGTGATAAATATGAGATATGTAGACGAAAATATGTGGGATGGGATGAACAAGATATCAAGGAAAAACAATGTCCTCAATGTGCAATATCGGGATCTTCTCGTCAAGGGCAAGGAAGGCCCTTCTAAACCTGAATGTGTCTAATGGATGGGTCAGAAAGAATAGCCACACGAAGATTCCAATCGATGTCGAGCTTTGTGGAAATAATTTCTGCTCGCTGTGGGATTCGTGGAAAACCAATGGGTGCCTCGTAACGTTTTCGAGACAAGGTCATGAAATAAATGAGAGAGAGGCGCGGTTTCACTAAGTCTATGAACGACTAGATGGTTCAGTGCAGGTCCAGAATTCAAAATCTCTTTAAGCGTCCATGTTTAGAATGTTCAACTGTCTAACAATATATGGCGAATGTGGGGATGTTCTAAAAACCAACGAACATAATCCAGTGTTTAAGTCTAATTGGTCTTCAGACCCGTTCGGCTGGGGGACCGTTGGATCACAACCGTAAAACTCTTTCTAGTTGTGGTCTGGAAATGGTGATGTTTGCATTTGTGCAATTTTAATCTATGAAAGCAAATAACAAGCTAATCTAGTAAAATAAAAGCTACACTATGTTTTTTGTATTTTCCAATATAAAAGAAATCAAGCAAAGAAAAGCAATTAATCTAATAAAAGAAATCTTTTTGTATTTTCTGGAATAACAATGCATACAAAAGAAATGAGGAAATTGCCTCTAATTTAATTAATCAATCCTAAAACAAATAAACAACCGGATGTAGTTGTTTATTTGTGCACAAGAGATCTAAATGATTCTAAACAATTATTTAGTTTCTCTAAACTATGGATGCGAACCAAAACCTCTACTTTGCCTTAGAGGCACGAGAAGAAATAAGAGATTCTTAGAAGCTTTTCTTCCCCCTGTAACTTCCCCGACAAAAGTAAAGAAGGATTTTATGGAGGATCTTCTAAATGAAATGACGCTTCAGTTGATTTCTAAATTAACACGAAATCTTTCTTCCAGAATCACCTCTTTGCAAATCTATAGAGATAGGCAAAGGAAGCTATCTATTCTAAGAAATATTTATTGAAGGAAATGATCTACTGTAGCAAATCAATGATTGTAACAATGAAAATGGAAATGCCCTTTTCTACTGTAGTAAATAATGTTCATGCAGATTTCACAAACAAATAATTAAAGAAATGATGAAACCCAATTACAACACCAACCTGATAATTGTAGTGTTGTGGCAATCTAATTGTGGTGTGTTTTTGTGTCCCCTCAGTATTATTTTCCAACCTTCGGTGTCCACGCGAGTCTAGGGAGCTGGGAATGTAGAGGAAGCTAGAAGGTGGGTGTTTGGAACAAGTAATGACTTATTGGGAAATCTGGTGGCAATGCAAGCAGAGGAAGAACAATGCAAGTGAACAGAGCTTGATTGTGTAATCTCTAGCTGGATTGTAATAACATAACATAAACAATAAATGAAAAAATTCTTTGGCCTTTTGCTTTAGAAGAAGCGATGGTTTTATGGAAGGTTGGTTGGGAAATGGTCCAGCCATTTAGCAACAATGGAGTACCATATCACAACATGAAGGGGGAGTTAAACACTCAATCAACAATCACAAGTGGAAGCGGATGGTTGATACGAATCAAGTCTAGCCCGAAATTAGCTAAATTGATTCACAAACGTGCACTAAAAGTGAACTAGAGTGAAGTAAAACACGTCTAATTCACACATGAAGAGTTTTGGAAAATTCGCACGAAACTGCCGCCTAGTTAGGGTGGCGTTTACGCAACTTCCGCCTAGGTAGGGCGTCGATTCTGTAACTAGAGGCCGAAAACTAAGGAAAAACATGCCGAAAAGCTAAGGAAAAACATGTGATGGCTAAGTAAGGTAAACTAGGCTACAAATATAAAGTTGCAAAGAGGTTAAGGAGCTTGAACACCTTTGAAAAAGACATAAATTATCATTGGGGACTTTTTGAACTATTTTCCTAACAATGTAGCACGTGTAAATTTGGGTGCGTACATGCACCATCTTAATATGTGATGAAAGCTTTATAGGATAAGAGAGAAGCCTTAGTAAGAATAAGGAATGTGGAAACATAAAATCCATAAACTCTAGATCTAACACTACCGAATACACTGGAAGAGATGAAGGGGAAAGAGGAGCTTGAACTACTAACCTTGTTACCTTTCTATCTAAAGAAGCAAATTGTGGAGTTAGACACCAATACCCTTTAATTTCCTATGATAATAGATCCTAACATGTGGCGAGTCCTTAGAAGAAGAAGGAAGCCCAAGTAGAAGAGAAGGTGTGGAAACACCACCATTATGAATGAAACAATTTGAAACTACTATATAGCCCAAAAGAGATGAAGGGAGAAAAGGATCCCAAACCACTAACCTTATTATATCCCTCGCCAAAGAACAAATGATTATGAGAACCTCCATACAATCTCTTCCCTTAGATTAGGATTCAAGTCCTAACCTCTTAGAAAGATCCTTGCAGAGCCATAGGGTTTGAGTAAGGACATCAACAAAGGTCACTGAGAGAGAGGCCATTAAGCATTATAGACATAAAAAGGAAACCCTAGTCAACCCCATCAAAGCGTAGTAAGAAATAACTTGTGTAGCAAGAATGTGGTTGCTAGGCCAACCATTTGGGCAAGACCAGGTCAAAGATATTGCTTCTACTAAAACACCTTGCCATAAGAAACCAAGAGAAAAATGTTGCCATTGGAGCGACAAGGCTAGATAACCTTAGTTAGCCCTGTTGAGGCAAAGGAGAAAGGATAACCAATGAAATAAGACACCTCCAAACTGTTGGTCGTAAGTTGTCGGTAAGTTATTGATGAGTTAAGGTACAAGATTTTGAACTTGCAACTTATCGATCAGGACTGCAGCCCATCTACCAACTGCACTTATAGCTTGTACAAACTTAAGACTTTCCCTGCCAAACACCTTGGCTTCAACATTACCCAAAACGGACAAATTATTGAGCTACAACTTAATAAGTGGTGAAAGGAAAATAAATTCTAATTGGGAAGGGTAAATGAGGAGGTATAACCTCAACATCATGTATGTTTTTGTAAACTAATTTACAAAAGACAACAAAACTTGAACCCTTGACCTATGGCATACAACTCACTCACCCTACCACTACGTTGCAAACATTTTTAACAAAATAGGTGATGTTTAGCCATAACAAAATGAGGATAGTAATGGTGGAGTTTTTAAAAAATGATCTTCTTTTCGAAAATTTATTAACAGGTGTTAAATCAAAACTCTTACCTCGAACCTTGGAGGACTGTAACATTGTCTTAATGACAATGATCCCCGTGTCTTCATTCTATAAAACACGAAGCTGTTTTGAAAGGAGGGAACAACAAATTTCAACAGCTTGCTATTTGTAAATGGGAGAGATCAAAAGAAATGGAATCTACACCTCTAATAGTAAGAGTAATAGCTTCTCTCAAGCTTTCGTATTTATCTGGTCAATAAATACAAGGGCGGATATTTTGCACGATCTTTCCACTTCGAATATATTTCATACCATGTTTGTTTAAAGCTTTTATGCTATGTTACTGGAGCTCAAATTCAAAGCTTCTCTTTTTAAATGATTTATGGCAGCTGAGACTTGATCCCGGCATCTTAAAATTATTTCCAACAAGCTACCATGCCTTCCATCCAATCAAGATTTTAAAGTTCTAGAATTAATTCCAAGACTGTCACTAGATTCTATATTCAGCACTGAGGATAATTCTTATCCAGCACTGAGGAAGAGAACATGAATCCCACTAAGTTTATGAGTGTTAAATAAAGTCATCCACGTATATTTCCCACACAATTCTCTACTTAAATGATTGAAATGACGAGGTTGTAACTCTTACAATATCCATTTGCAAGCAACCGCCAATCTCTAAAAATTGACTGAGAGAGTGGCTCTTCCTACACCTAACACAACTCTACAATTTAAAAAACATGATGAACTAATGTTCTTTTACAGTTAACTGTTAAAATATGGGGTCTCTATTAGAATGTAAGGTTTATTAATAAGAAGGTCATTAGTTATTTAACTAAAAGATGGTTGTAATGGGTTGTAACTATATTAACCACTTTGTAATTACTTCATTCATAATATAATGTCAAACACACTATTTCCATAATATGCAATCCGCCTTCTCTTTATTTCTCCTTGTTCAGGTATATTCCAACAGTTTCATCTCCATGAAAAGAGAAAAAGAAGTGAATTAGCCATCACTGAATGCGTAGTGAGCAAGCAATTTAACTTTATGTAAATTAGGGTTCGTTATCAACGCGGTGAAGCAATTAGCTTTATTAAAGAGAGTTCATTATATACCACTCACCCAAGCAAGCTGTGAAATATAGGGAAACCCCAAGGAAGTCGATGTTTTATTAAGCATGAAAAATACTTGTAGATTCATATTGCCTGTTTATTTTTCTGCAGATTATGTTTGCCTTTTCAGTGACCCATCAATCCATGAACAATAATACCAGCAGTACAGAAGTAGGAAATATTGATCAGTAATCCCAGTAACAGCAGCCAAGTAACTGAAGTCTCAGATGTTTCCTCCATGTTCTTTTCTTCTCAGCGTACCGGCATAATGATGAAGAAAAAGAAGAAGAAGTCGCCACCACCACCACCATTATTCAGACCATTTGGAGGAACGAGTGGGCATCGAAGAAGTGGGGCATCTTTGCGGACTCATGTAAATGCTGCACCTCTTTATGTGGCTTTAATGCTTCTGCTCATTCTCTTAATCTTTTGAAAGTGGAGTTATTTGAGAGATAATGGCACTTCAAGTTTGATTGAGGTATAGAATTGCAG
This sequence comes from Taxus chinensis, assembly GCA_019776745.2. NCBI lineage: Eukaryota > Viridiplantae > Streptophyta > Pinopsida > Cupressales > Taxaceae > Taxus > Taxus chinensis. The sequence continues at coordinate 735,490,586 of CM034146.1, forward strand.
GGCAACAAGCTGATTTCTTATCGTTGAAGAAATAAGTTTTTGGAAAAATGTGTAGCAGATTTTTTAATCAGTGTTTCCTGATCATCAATTATACCCTGATTTATAAGGCAATAGAAGAGAATGGATTACTCTGGTTTATCCATCTTCTTTCTATTAGCTTGATGATGATCTAGTACCCAGCATATTGCGATGGAAAAGGAATAAAAACAAAGGACAATGTCGGGGCCATCCTCTTTTCTTGTATTGGTTTGGTAATAACCAAAATATATAATATTAATATATGTGTGTGTATTTGAATATTTGTATTTTTCAATTGATAAATAAAGTTAAGTATTTCTTTATTAAAAAAGAGTTTTTGATTATCTTCGAACACTTATTTAAATAGAATGTAACTTCTATCTTGATTGAAAAGACATCTTTATTAACATTACATAATAATATATTAATTATATAGAAAAACTCAACAAGAATCTAAACAAATTGGGCTATACAAGTCTCCAACTTAAATAATTGTATATTAATGTTGATAATTATTACATACAATTAATAAAATCTTTTCGATCAAAAATTTTTATAGAAGAAAAGCCTAACAACTCAAACATCAACGCACAAAGCATAAGTAACAAAGCCAAATATGACAACCAACGAAGGTGGAGGAAGAGAGTTATAAGGGTTGCCAACCTATCTGATGTCGCTAGTTGGATTTATTGCGCATCAATTTGGATTTTCAATTGTCATTAGCATTATTTTCTTCTTTCCGAGCCTTGCTAGTTGGTGAGATGACAAGTGCGCCTAGGTAGGGAATCTCAAGTTTTGAGAGGGTAGCGCCTAAGGGCCTTACTCACCATTGCCAATTTTTTTGAACACTCCACTGTGGCAATCTCTGTTAGGAAAGTGTTGGCATAAGCAAAAAAAAAAAACCTTTTTCCAACTTCATGAACAATGATGTCCATGATAGCCCATTCCACGACCTTTGAGGACGAGTGGTAGTTAGGGGAATCAAGTGGAACCCGGATAAAAACATAGGACATTGCCTACTGATTGAGGAGGTTTTTTAGGTACACCTCCAAGCAATCGTTTTCAACTTCATCTTGAATTTGAAACATAACATTAGAAATCACAAAAAATTGTTAGTTATAGAGAGTTCTTAATCCATAACAAAATTATTGAAAATAACATTGTTTCTATCTTTTGGAAGGTGAAAAAGAATATCAGTGCAAAAAAAAAAAACCAAATTTAGTTGTATTTTCTAGACAACATCATTGAGTCCCTTAATAAGACTATTTTCAAGGTGAAGAATTTTGGAAGGATTAGAATTGGGTATGAATCCACTTCCATGTAGAAAGATCATGAGGGAAAATTTAAAATAAGTTCTTGATTGACTCAACATGGTGATAGATAAAGAAAATGGGAATTGAAACCCCCATACACTTCATACTATCACCAAGATATTTGTAACTAATGCACAAAAAAAATGATTTTTTTAGACTCGATGATGTTTTTCTAAATATATGCAAAGTGCATGACCCAATTAGAATCCATAAATCTCAATTGTTAGTGTAGGTTAAGGATATCTATATGTATATGGTGGGGGAGGGAGAAGCTCATGACTAAGCTAGGTTTTGTACTGGGAAAAAGGGACATTTTCATTGGTCAATTTCATTCTCTCCAACATGGAACTATGGAGGAAATCCTTGTTTTGTGGTAGGCATTAATCATATATGGGCATTTTGAATCTTATAAATAAGCTCAATTTCCAAATTTTAAAGGTTTAAAAAATTTCCCTAAGAATATTCAATAGAAACTATTTGTGGGACACTTTGTAGAAGAAGTCACAAATAGTGATAGTTCCATTTTTTGAAATCCTAAGACTCTTAATCTAGGGAACAATAGAAAAAACATATACATTATGAAAGATAGGAATAAGAGAACTTAAGAGATTAAGAGTTGAGGGATACATTATTCTTGAATGTATCTCCAATCTTGAGAAGGATGGTTTTAAGAAAACCTCAATATTTGTAGATGATGTTAGCAAAAAATGTTCCACTAAATTTTTAACTAGCATAGGGGTTATGAGGAGACCATGAATCCCAAGGCCATTCCAAGCCTACCTAACAAGAGGAGATCCATGAGATGAAATTTCTTAATATTATTTTCCATGCTTCATATCATTCAAGACCTTTGATGATATACCTAACACTTAGCTAATGAAATTGAAGCTTGATGGCAATGTGGTGAAGTCCTCCATCTTCCTAAGTTCTATTAAAAAATCCTAAGATACTATGTGAAATCCTTTTCTTCCTTGAGAATTTAACACATAAGAAATACCTATTTTTTTTTAATTTTTTTTTTCCATAAGTAGTTTTTGGAGGTTGTCCAATAAGAGGAATACTAAATGTAATGGTTGTTAACTACTTTTAGACATTCTTAAAATTTCACAGCCAACGATAGAGGCTTGGTGATCCCAAAAAACTACATTTTTCTGAGATCTCTAAATATAAAATGGCCATGTCAAGTCATCTTGGTAACATGGTATATAACACATGTGATCATATAGGGAGTAATTTTTATTTACAAATTTTCCATCCATATATAATTACATATAGGGGTAGTGGTGCAAAAGGGTTCCCTAATAATGAGAGTATGTAGTGACAACCATGACAATGTCTGTCGGGAAAGGGTTGGTGTGAGCAAGAGACAAACCTTCACCAAATTCTTGAGTGACGGTGTCCATGATAGCTTGCTCCACAACCTATTGAAGACGAGTGATGGCTAGGGGAAGAAAGTGGAGCTTGAATAACATCACATGGGGCATCACCCTATTGGTTGAAGATGGTCTTTAGGTGCACCTCCAAGAAAACCTTTTCCAATTGAATTTGAATTTGAAACATAACATTAGAAATCACAAATTGGGTAGTTTTAGAGAGTTCTTAATCCATAACTATCTTCTTGAAAATTGTAGACACTAAATCATGCACTTGGGTGCATTTCTAAGTCCTAATCATATACCACTATTCATATGATTCCTAAGCGAGAAAACTAGTAATTGACATTTATCTTTGGCCTCGTTTATGTCTTTCTAGCTTCCTCTTTGGTCTTGCACATCCAACAATCTAGTCTGATATTCATTGCTTTATCTTTCTTGACTTTGGACATCGACGCCTAGGTGCCCTTGTCCCCTATGGATGCCCCTAACCTATTTATATTTTACTCACCTCTTTTGGGCCTCTTTCGTCTTTTGGGAATCTTGTTTTCTTATGGGTTAGCCTTCTAGTTGTCAATTACGAAATTCAACTAAGGGAATCATATAAATATAAAGTCATGTGACCATAATAAAATACCAAGATATAAACATCTACTATCACCACCTAAGGCTGCATCCAAAGGCATTCTAAGAGCATCAAAGCATCCATCTAGCACTCACTCAAGGGACAAGGGACTGCATTTTATGCATACACGCATATGAGGGGAAGTTCATTTTTCCATCCACACATCTATCTACATTGCTACATCTAGTTATTTCTCATTATCAAGTGCATCTTGCACAAGAGCCACCTAGGGCACAATTTCTACACACATGCACAAGAAATACATGGAATCTGAGATGTAGTGCGGAACTTGGTCATAAGTTCACTCTGTCGGGTGACCATTGGGGTCGGTCTAACTCTCCATTTGCATTTTTTTTAGGGTTTGATGTGTTTTGTGGTTTTGCAGGATATCATCTATTTCCCAGGTTATAGGAAAACTCTATGGGTATAGTGTGACATACAAGAAACCAACAACGAAGGTGAGAAACCATCTTGCGAAACAAGAAAAATCAGTTGTTGAGGTCTTTCACAGTCACAGGCACCCAGAACCAGTTTCTAGCGCCTAGGAAACCCAGTATAAGTAGATCAAACAACTCCTGAATTTAGTAGGCATAGTTATGACAGTTTTCTCCTCCTGATTTTCAGTTTTCCAGTTCGGCACACTTCAGAATCAAATGCAAAATCATCTAAGTCTTCTACTCCCTCTCTTGCACTTAGGGTTTTAATTTCATATAGTTTATTACTTGTGTCAGATCTATACTTTAGTGTTTTATTTATCACACGTGACTCTGAAATATATTTGATAAATCATTTTGTGAACTTGTCATTCAATCACTATTGGATCTTCATTTTGTTCATTCTATCCAGTCTTCTTTTAGGGATTTTAAATATCCTCAAGTCCCCTTGATTCAGTTACATCAAATGCACCCATCTTGTAAAGATGATCTCCAAAGAGTCATACATGATATCTACCTCCCTCTAGATACACCACCTACTCAATTCAGTGTTATCTTCGATTGTCTTTCTGATGACTCTCTTGGTCCTAATTCTAATCAATCTATTTGCAAATCAATTCAACCATTACATTATCTATTTCAAGATAAATTTCAGGCTATGGAATCCATGATTACATATTTTAAATCTAAAATCTAACATCTTAAGGATGCTTCTCAAGCTCATGCTAGTTCTTCTTCTCATCCTCATTCTATGTCTTCTATATCAGTGAACCTCAAATCTTACCTCTCCCCGCACCTCTAAATTTTGATCTCAATACTAAGAAACAAGATATTCTTCCACAGCTCCTCACTCCTCAATGGATCATCTTTCCCCCCCCCCCCCCCCCCTCTACGCATTGCTATCCTCCTTATAGGCTTGCAACGTATCAAGGTCATCCATATTACAATTATCATCGAATCAATGGACATAATGAAAATGATTGCTATGTTCTTAAGTGACAAATTGGCCATATTAAGCATTAGGGCCTCATTTCATTTGCTACACAAAATGATCCTATATTTCATCTCCACTTGCTACATCTCATTGGGTTCCTACATCTAATTCATCTATGTATAATGAGCATCATGCTATCACTGCTAATTTTTTTTCTTCTATGACTCAATAATTACCTATGCAATCTAGTCAAATTAAGAAACCACCTCTCAAAATCAATCTCACTCATTCTCCTCTCAAGTAATCTACGACATTACCAAGTCAAACCATGCAACCGCCGCTCAAAATCAGTCCACCCTCTTCTCCTATCAAGTCTTCTACAACATCATCAATCCCCTATAAACTCCAACCAATCATTTTTGTCAAAGAAAATACTCCTTTTACCGATGGCCAGGACACATTTCAAACTCTTCCACCATTGCAAGGTCTTACCTTCTTCTTTTTTCGACCATTATGATGGATTTCTTCCTTATCATGACACAAATAACGCTTTCCCACAATGACATGGTATCTCTCACGTCATTGCATATATATCCATCATTAATACACTTGGGGGGCATCATGATTACTTCTTCCCCTCCTCCTTAGCATTATCAGGTGTGTATCATTTCTACTCATACGCTATGTGATTTGTACTTCCTATATCTGAGAATCGTTGCATAACCTAATACATTTTGTATCATCATTACCCTATGATGCACTCTAGTTCCACAATTAATACTCGACTGTTGAGGGTCTAAAGATTAAATGAAGCTCACCACCTTTACTCTTTACACTCTAGGCTTTATTGATCTATCTTTCTAGCACGCATTTTCAAATCGTTTCCTGATGATGCACTCTTGTTTTATGGTTCATTCTTGATTGTTGAGCGGTCTTTTATAAATGACCCTTATCTCATACTCATTTGCATTCGTTCAGGGGGCATGATGCCTTTATCACGTTCACTTTGCATGCCCTTATATTTCATTCACTCACAACATACTACATATCTTGATCGCATTTATTCTTGCTTACTTATGCTTACATGTACACTTTGTTTCTCATGCTAGATGGATACATTGTATGTCATTATTTTTTATATACACACGTTCACTTGGTCTCTAGTTGTGAATACATACTTCCTATAAATCTCTACATGTAGCACAGATGTTTGGCACTGTACCTCTTACCAATCCCACTAAGGCTCCTAGGGGAATTTACTTTCGTACACAACATAAGTATTATTGTTTCATTTTATACTACTTATTATTCTTACTAAGACACTACTCTATCGATATATACACGTCTTGACATACTTTTTTACTTTCTAACATGCTAATAGGTGCTTCATGTGTAAAATTTGTCTTGGAGGAACTATTTACCACCATGGTTGTCTGATTCTTTACTTGCTACTGTTTGTCCTTGTTTGCCATTGGGTGTCATTGCTTGCGGGAAATGCCTTATGTCTTGCTTGTTCATTGTTTGTGTTGGTATCCAAATTTGTTCTCCTTTTTAAGCCAAGTAGCAACACAAATTTGACAGGGAGCTTAGAGGCAAACAGATCATAAATGTGTATCATTTTGTAGCTGGGGATGAAATCTAACTGACCCTTTGTTACTTGGGTTTGTGGAGAGATGGATAGCACCTTAAAAGGATTTGATCTTATCCTAACTATTTTAGGTTGTGCCTTTCAACCAAGGTAAGAGAACCTATTTTGTAACCTCTATTATTGAAGGAGACACAAATACGTTTGTTTTGCACAAATTTTATAAAGAATACCTTGGAAAAATATGATCAACACACCAAATTTGACTCTCACGAGTTGTCACTTCTAGATTATGGAGATATTTTCAACACAAGGCTAAGGTTATTGAAGACATTTGGAATCATGATCTGTTTTGCATACTTTAGCAAATGGATTTTGTTCTTTTGTGGATATACAGAGCAGAACAATGGTAGTTTAGGGTAGGATTGGTTATTTAAATAATTTTTGGTGGGAGGTCAACAAGATAGATTGGAATTTGCTAGATCCCTGAGAAACTTCACAACAAATGGAGAACTAAATAATAGAAAGCTTCAAAATAGTTAAAACATTCCTTCAACCAGAAGATGTGCATCAATGGAGGCCTAGACATGCACTTTTTCACACAATCTTTGAGATTCTAGCATGAAGGCTCAAGTTATAAGACCCAATAAAACATCAAAATATAAGATCAATCATGTATGAGGTACACCCAGAGGCTTACAAATAATCTCTGTCAACAGATGAAAGAAAAGTGATTTTAAATCATTTATTTCATTCCCAAATGAAAGCTCTTTTGAAAAATGAAATTACAGATGCCACTAAACTATCACAAGGATTGAGATCTGTGTGATTCAAAGAGATTTTGATACAAGATTGCAATAGGAACAAGAAAAACTACTCACAGACATTCTAAAAGTGAAGTAAACACAAAATTGGCCAAAGATTTGACTCAAATTAACTTAAAATTTATCATATTCATCAACAAGGTAGAGTTATTTAAACAATCTCAGAACTTGTTGATAGCTATACACTTGTAACCAACTCAACATGAATGAAAATCTAACATAGAGGAAGTTAACCTGGTTTCTAGAAAAGTTTTGTCAGAGGACAAGCTTTTCTCAAAAATTTCTCATGAAAATGAACTCCCGACCTTTTGCAAGAGTATTTTCATTGCATTTATACATTTCATTCGCTCAATTTCCCCCCAAAAGAGAAGAATATTTGAGGGTCCCTTCTGGCCTTTTGAAAAGTCTCGGTGTAAAAAGGTAGAGTGAGCGGAAGCCTCCAAGTGTTCTCCTGGTGCTTCTTCAAAAATAAAATAGAGGGTCTGGTCCCTAAACATGCGCGGTCCCCTCCATGTCATGAAAACATATAATATCATTCTTAACACACCTTAATGGGTGAAAACCTGGAAAACATTTTTCCCCATTAATACAGGATCTAAATCATCTGATGTCCTCCACTACCGGGATATTGGGATTTTGGTATGTCATCTTTTCTTATACAACAAACAAGCGTGGGGCACAAGACTCAACAAATGGAGGAAAAAGTTTTTATGCATCAATTGGGGAGATAGAAAACATGACAGAGGCCGCAAACTGAGGGATTTCAAGGGAAAATGGTGCGAGATCAGAATGAGCACCAACAATTTCTATGCTTTTTTCCGCTTCGACCCTGATTGTATTTTGACATTGTGAGCGATGTCCCATGTTTGAAACTTGATTTTTGCGGTCTACATTGTTTTCTTGTGCATGCTAGCTTACACATTGTCTTTTATACGTGTATTTGTCTTCATTGCACTAACACATATTTTTTAGCCACTTTGTTTACATGTGACTTAGTTTCTACCATGCAGATTCCCTTCCCCCTGTAGGGTATTTGTTTTAGATCAGTGTTTGGTCCTCTCTTTTGGGTTGCATCCTCCTAGCGACATTACATGCACCCCAAACAAGGGGGCATACATTGGGTGAATCAGTCACCCCATACAACAGTAAAGAGATACAACACCGTGTAGTTCAACACAAGAAAAGAGTAGAGTTACAACACAATAATGGCCCAAATTCTGACTTGATTCCTCAATTTTGCACAAACGACAGTGCCTAGATATATACATGAGCACTTGGGCGCTCCTGCCCCTTCCTGGGTGCCTATGACTAGGGTAGTTACAATTGTTTTCTCATATCAGTGTAATTTCTAGCAGTTTTCATAGTACAGGCACAATCCTCCAGCAATCAGAATGCATTCTACCTTCATTTTTCTACTTAGATCGAACTAGATCAAACATAAACAAATCAAGATCAAACCATCTACAGTGGTGTATAGATTCCAGGAAGCAATCATGGATAGAGAATAACACTAGACCTTTCTCCAAAATAATCTGTTGTCGTGGTGTGAGATCGCCCAAAAAACTCATACTTGGTGTGAGATTGCCTTAAAAAACTCGTTCTTGGCGTGAGATCACCCAAAAAACTCATTCTTCTACATAATTTTTAGGAAACTTTATATCCTTTTCACTCATCATGGATTAGGTGTACATGTTCCTTTTCACATTTTTACATACTTAGATCAAATTTTTCATACACACGACTTTGACTACTCTTTCGTTCTTCTTTTGCAGGTCCATCCTTAATACGTAACAAGAAGAAACCCCACATCAACAAACATCCATCTATAACAACAATAGGTACAACATGGTATAACTCATTACGCTTTTCACCCCTATGGTCACTTCCTCTTCCTTAGCTTCCACACTTCATGTTTATCACTCCATGCTTTTTCTTGTCTCCTCGGCATGCTTTGGCATCAATCTACATGGTTTTCAGATATGCATCTCTTATATACTTTATGTTATCGATTATTCACTCAACAACATAAAGTGGGGGTAAACGTAGACACTAAATCATGCACTTCGGTACATTTCTAGGTCCTAATCACATACCACTATTCATATGATTCCTAAGCGAGAAAACTAGTAATTGATGTATATCTTTGGCCTCTTTTTTGTCTTTTTGTGCCCTCTTTGGTCTTGCACACCCCACAACCCAGTCTGATATTCATTGCTTTATCTTTCTTGACTCTAAACACCAACGCCTAGCTAGGATGTCCTCGTTCAGGTGCCCTTGTCCCTTCTAGACGCCTCGACCTCTTTGTATCTTACTTGCCTCTTTTGGACCTTTTTAATCTTTTAGGAATCTTTTTTTCTTATGGGTCAACCTTTTAGTTTTCAATTATGAAATTCAAGGGAATCATGTAAATATAAAGATATGTGACCATAGTAAAATACCAAACTATAAGCATCTACTATCACAACTTAAGGTTGCATCCAAAGGCATTCTAAGAGCATAAAATCATCCATATAACACTCACTCAAGGGATAATGAACTGCATTTTTTACATACACGCATAGGAGGGGAAGTTCATTTTTCCATCCACACATCTATCTACATTGCTACATCTAGTTATTTCTCGTTATCAAGTGCATCTTTCATAAGAGCCACGTAGGGCATGATTTCTACACACACGCACAAGAAATACATGGAACCTGAGATGTAGTGCAGTGCTCAGTCATAAGTTCACTTTTTCAGGTGACCATCGGGGTTAGTCTGACTCCCCATTTGCATCTTTCTTTTTTAGGATTTGATATATTTTGGGGTTTTGCAGGATATAATCTATTTTGCAAGTTACATGCAAACTCTGTGGGTATAGTGTGACATACATACGACCAACAACGAAGGTGAGTGACCATCTTGTGAGACATGAAAAATCAATTTTTGAGGCCTTTCACAGTCATGGGGTCCCAGAAGCAATCTTCAGTGCCCAAGTGCCCCTGACCTAGTCCAGGCACCCCAGTAGAGGAAAATCAAACAGCTCCAGAATTTACCAGGCATAATTGTGACAATTTACTCCTAATTATCAGTTTTCTAGTCCAACAGAGTTCATGATCAATTGTGAAATCAGCTAAGTCTTCTACTCCCTCTCTTGCACTTAGGGTTTCAATTTCATTTAGCTTATTGCTTGGGTCAGATTTGTACTTTAGTGTTTATTTATCACACGTGACTCTGAAATATCTAGGGTTTTATGAATTCAATATTTTATAAATAAAAAGTAACATGATTTCTATCTTTCCAAAGATGAAAAACAATATAAATGAAAAAAATATGCCAACTTTAGTTGTGTTTTGCATGCAACATCGTCGAGTCTCTTAGTAATAATAGGTTTTAGGTGAAGAATTTTGGAAGGAAGTGTTGAAATGAGGTATAAATCCACTTCCAGGAAGAATGAGCATGAGGGAAAAACTAGAATAAATGTTTTATTGTCTCAACATGGTAATAGGAAGAAAATGGAAATTGAAACCCTGTATAATTTCATACTATCACCAAGATCTTGGTAAGGAATGTACTGAAGAAAATGATATTTTTTAGGCTCAATGATGGATTTATAAATATTTGCAAAGTTCCTAGCTTAATTAGAATCCATGTATTTCAATTTTTAGTGTTAGTTAATGGTATACATATACATAACCAAGCTAGGGTTTGTACTAGTATAAAGGGACAATTTCAATGAGTCAATTACAACCTCTCCACCATAGATCTATGGAGAAAATCCTATTTTTTTTTTGTATGTGTTGCATTTCAAGTTTACCATACCAATCATACCTATGTGTGGGTGAACCTTTCACACCATAATGTGTATCAACAAAGATTCACCATCCACACTGACCTATTGCACTAAGATGATCCTAGCATGCTCACTTAAAGCATGAAATATTACAGGCTCCCATCATGTTTAGCAAATATAGAAAAGAAATTCATGTGCACCATCATTAAGGAAAAGAACATGAACTCATGACTATGAAAGCTTTACCTAGAAAATAAACCTAGTAGCTCCACACAAATCCATTATGACATTCATCATTAAACACCCATCAATATATTAGTCCTTGTTCCCTATTGCTATCTCTCTCTCTCTCTCTCTCTCTCTATATATATATATATATATATATATATATATATATATCATGTGTCTCCTACAATGAACCCTCAAGGGGTATTTATACTAGTGGGACTTTCCCTTCACAAATTTAAAAAAGAGTTATAATCAACCCTTGGGTTCTATTTTTTAAATAATTAACTATTATATTGAGGTGGTGGATATGCTACATGTCACCCATTTCACAACTTAACACTTTGTATGGTATTCATTTTTTCTTGAAGTTTCGTCGCTTTAATGACCACTTTTCATTTCTGCACACTTCTCTAGTTATTCTTGGAAACTCTATTTTTGTCACTCCACCAACTTCAACTGCCACTTGGGTAATTGCACAAAGATGGGATTTCAAAAGTGTCCAAAAGCATGAAATCAACTAAAATGTGTACATGGTTGTAAATAACATGTTTGTGTTCTTGTTTTTCAAGTTTGGTATTTCTTGAACCAAGAGCGTGTATGTGGAATAAAATGTACACATTCCTATGGTTAAGGAACGCGTACACGTTCTTAGTCTTATGAATTTTGGAAAGGTTATTGATGTTACAATTGAGGGAAGGGGGCATATTTACTAAAATAAATGTTAAGTACAAGTATAAAAAAATAATATTTTAAGAACTTAGGGTCACTCTACACCTAATAGAACTGGTCCAGTAGCTCTAATAGTTATAATCTAGAAGATAGTTTTTCAAAATCTAATCTTGTCAATACTTACTCATTTTGAGGATTTCAGCAAGGACCTAAAGCTTTCAGGGCATAAATATTGTAGTTGGTGGCTTTTTTTGGAAAAAATATAGTCGTTTTGTAGGTTTTTTGGCCTCCTAGATTGGTTGCTGACATTTATAGAAGTTTTGGATGTGTCAAAATTAAATTTTACAAATTGCACAACTCCCAAAGATAATGACACTTACTTGAGTATATGGACTCATGATTTTCCCCAAGAGTGTGGAGTTGAAGCCTTACTTTCATCTTGGAAGAAGGGTAGCATCGTATTAGGGATGAGTACATACGTTACAAGCTTGGGGATATCTAATCAACTATATAAATAGGTCTAATATGTCTAGTGAATCTTAGCTATCTCACCATACCAATCCATGCATTCATCTTGAGAGGGAGTAAGAGATATTTCCCATACGTGATGAGAGATTGATAATGAATCAACATACTCACACCCAAAAACTGACACTCTTTCTCGAGAGAGATTTCAAGTAAATCGAATATAGGGAGCCCATCCCATATTATATACAGGGGTGCCTACCCCATATCTATATTGAGAATAAGGGTGGGGAATAATGAGTAAATATAGGGGCGCACACATTTGGGCTAACCACTAAATAGAGAGAGAGAGAGGTGTGTGGTAGTTCCAACTGACTATATAAAAGCCGTAACCATCCTCCCTCGGTTCTTTCAACTAATCAAAGGTACATTAGGGATAACAAGTTGATGAATCCTAAAAGATTTTATCAATGAAGTTGTTTTGCACCATATGAGGAGAGGAAGAAGATGAGCCCGCATGATATATCAATTGGTTCACTATGCTTAGCCATATAGAGATAGGGGCCCTACCACTTCCCAAATTGGTACCAAGTTTTAAAGTTGGCCACTCTCTTTTTAAGGTCATTGGACTAAAAAGACACCTAAGTTTCTTCCCTTGTTCTATGCATTGGGAAACCCCCAATCCCCTATGATTACTTTGTTTTTCGGAAACCTAATTCCCTTTTTGGTTAATACAACTACTAGAAATTGGGTATTGATCACCCCAAATCCTCTATTGATGCAACTTCAATTCCTCTCTCTTAAGTTCTTCAATGGGAAACTTGTACATTAACAAGGAAAATAGGTTTACTCATTCCATGTTTTGTTCAATTTCAGTGTTCAAGTTTCAAGTTCAATTTCAATTTTGAGTTAAAATTTAATTATTATTTGAGCATTGACTACACTCAATGTTGCAAATTACACTTTAAAGATATTACAACCACTCAAGAACTCAATAAACCTAACATCTCAAGTAAATACAACGTGTTTAAAAACTCAAGTATATTTTCCTTTAAGCAAGAAAATTTCATTTTCTAGTTTAAAAAAATGGGGGAAATGTAGACACCTAATTATAGTAATTTATCACTTAATAATATCATTATTGGCTTAATCCATTAAAGCGTGACTTGTGCAGCTTTTCAAGCTTAATTGTTTTAGCATAATCCATCTTTATTCATATTTGAAGACTTTATCTTCTCCTTAAACTACTTAGTCACTCGTAGAAATGATTAAACTAATCACACGTAGTACATTTATCCTAATTATAGTGTACAAAACTTTACAACATTATATCTTCCTTCTAGACCAAACCATCCAATAATACCAAACTAGTTCGAATGGTCCCATCCAAGGCCACCCAAAGGTCAATATCTCAATTTTATATATTTTTATGGGTCGGTAATTTTAGTATGGATCAACCTTAATGTAAAATTATATACACAAAACTATTTGTAAGTAAGTCTCATGCACTCATTTACTCACCTAACAATATCGGGCAACTCCAAACATTCACCTTGTACATTAAATTACAAATCACTCTAAAGGCATATAAATATCTCCTAAATTTCAGTAAAGTATCAACTAACATTAGGAGCAACCTCCATATAGGTCTGAAAGCACTATGAATAAGGTTCAAAATTCAGGATTCCCAAATCAAAAGCCATCAAATTTAAGTTAAGCACAAGCAAGCCAAGTCATCACAAAACATTATGAAGTGATTGGGTAATCAAATATAATTTCATCTATAGAGTATTATCTTGCATATCTAGGTGTATAACTACGTGCACTTTGAGTCCTCTCAACGTGGTGCTAATGTCAGCAGTGTATAGATTGCACTTAAACCCAACCATTAACCTTTTTGTAGGGTTTTACCCAAGGTTATGGTTTTAAGTCAAGTTGGTTGATTTTAAAGAGTTTCACACTTTTTAAAGACCTAATATTCCATAGCAAGGCACATACCCTTCATTTTCAAGGGTATAAAAAGTTAGAGAGCACCATTTACTATCTAGAGTGAACCATCTAGCAGAATAAAATCACAAGATGTTTTGATCCAAAAGGAATGATGTTGCCCCTATGCACAGTGAGGATCCAAAATTACAAACAAAGCATTTATAAGAGATTTCCATCTATTAGAGCCCTCTGTAACACCATAATTTTTTTCCAGACCAATCAAAGAGCTAAGTACACTCATCTTCTCATGTCTTACTCTATTAAGCACATGCTTTAATTGATATATTTTTCTTAAATGTTTTATATGTAAGTTTAAACTTGAATATTAATGGTTAATTAATAATATGAATAATACATCCTCTCTAGCCCTAACTTGTAATTTAAATAAGTAGAATGAACCATCACTTCCCTTACCTATGTTCGTTATCTTCTTTATTTTTTGGGTTAAAACAAAAGGAGAAGAAAGAGAAGGTCTCTCCCTTACTTAATCAACCACATGAATGACCAGATAAAGGAAGAAAACGAATCATAAAGAACCAACTACGTTGTGGGAGATGATCATAAAGCAAACCTCCCCTCTAAGACCCAAAAAAAGGAGATAAATGCCAAGAATAGAGAAAAAGAAGAAGGGGAATGTACCTCCATTATTGCTTCATCCACCAGATAAATTAGGGCAGCAAAGAAGGGCCAACCACTATGGTCAAGTCCACAAGAACCAACCGAGGAGAATCTCAAACACCAATACCCATTCATCTCCCAACTTAGTATACGGTGAAAGCTTCACAAGAGGAGAGAATCCTTAAAAAGAAGAAGTAACTTGGAAACATCACTTCCATAAACTCATCGAGCCAACATTACATGATAGAGATGAAGGGAAAGAGTGATGCCCTCTTAACTCAGCCATACTCACATCAACTTTATCTTTTCACTTTGAACTCTTACGACAACCTACCGTGCCTTGTTATTCACAGGATACCTTCAACCACTACCCAACATGAAAATGACAATCAAATGATGCCAAGATGCCCAAAATTCCAATGATCAAGTTCACTCCACTTTGCATTGGTAGCTCTTAAGCCCACTAGCTGCTAGGTCTCCCTATAGGATTTTCCACTGATAATTTTTGTTAAGGAGGTGATCATGGGATTCTGATAACCATTTAAGATACCCATGAAGGCATTCTATAACATATGAGGAAATTAACTAGGGTTGTTTTGTACGTAACAATTATATTCAAGGCTTTTATAGTCCCAATTAGGCATAGTTTTAGGATTGCAATTAGGCCTAGTTTTAGGAATGTTATGAACAACTGAGGGAATACAAATTATTTAAAACTTGAAATCAATTTTCACACCTTTAAAAAACCTTTAACCAACCTTCCCTATCAATTTCAAACTCTAAGAACATCAACTCTTTTGGGACTATGCAGGATTAGTTTTTGAAAACCTTGTGCATGGAGCCTCCTAACGTGTGATCTGGTTTTGAAATTTGGCACACAACATCTACACCAAAAACCCATCAAGAATATGAAATTTCATCAAATTTGGCTAGGTAGAACTTGATTTACACTGATGCCCTAGTTAGAGCCCAAAAACACAAAATTGGCTACAAAAACCTCAATTTTGGGTTTCAAATCCTGAAATAAATTTTCTTAGCCTTGTCTTAGCCTCATCTATCTCTATTTTTTACCAGCAAAAGGAAAAACTCATGCTATACTGATTGTCACTTCTCTAGCTTGCTGCCCTATCTAGGAAACTACTAGCACATCTAACCAAAAATCACCAAGAATGAAACTTAACTCTACAAATTTATTCCAAATTCACACACATACATTATTCATGATGGAACATCATCTTACATCTCTCTTCCATTTTAATTCTTTACAAAATGATAGATTTTACCTATTTTAGACTCCCTAAATCAATTCCTAGAATTGCTCAAAAACTCCTAATTTGACTCAACTTCTCACTAATCATGAAGATATGATATAATTACTCTAAAACTCCTAAAATCTTTCATATCAGTCAATAAACGATGAAATGGGGTACATGGCCTTATTCGAGCTATAACCACCCTTACCAATTCATTTTCACCTTCACACATATTTACAAATAATTTTACTTCTGATAGGAAATAAGAGATAAAATATGCGGAATAATCCCTTACAGAATCACAACAGTAGAAACTAATATGTAGAAAATATTACAGATCTCAAATAAAAGTGCAAAATAAATAACACAACATAAAGAGACAATATTTAACGTGGTTCACCCAATTTGGGCTACGTCCACCAAAAATTACTTGCTCAGATTTTATTACAAGCCTCCACTCTCTCAATACAATACCCAAATTTGTTTGGAGCTATGCTTAACAAACTCTACAGAATTCACACCCGAATTCAAAAAAACATCTGCAATACATTTGCTTGTATATTTATCATATGCATAAGACCATATAAATAGACAATTGCTTAAGTAGTTTGATACAAAACCGTGGGTATCAAAACCATGGGCAAAAACCGTGGGTATCATAACCATGGGAAAAAAAACCGTGGGTATCAAAACAATGGGTACCGAAAGACCATGGGCCCAAAAATAGCCCATAACGGTTACCCATTACCCATGGGTTAATAAACCACCCATGAAAATTTGCTTTGGGGGCTTCACCCCTGAACCCCCCTGACCCGCTCACCGGCGAGCAGGACCGCCAAAAAAAATACCTGAGTGTAACACATATAAGGTGTACCACACTCTAACATGAAAATAGGCTCCACAAACATAACAATCTCCCACTTGGAGACTGATTTCCACTGAGCAAGCTTCTCAACCCTTCACTGTCATCTGTGAAGACCAACCAAAGCTGAACATAGCTTTAGTTTATCCCTTGTGACCACCTTGGTCATCATGTCTGTAGGATTCTGACTGGTATGAATCTTCTCCAACTTCAACTTATCTTCCTCCAAAACTGTCCTGATGAAGTGATATCTCAACTGTATATGCTTCGTCCTAGAGTGGAAAGCAGAGTTCTTAGCTAGGTGTATAGCACTCTGACTATCACTATGCAACTTACATTCCTCTTGCTTATGCCCCAACTCCTCAAGCAATTTTTGTAACCAAATCATCTCTTTTCTTGCCTCTGTGGCAGCAACATACTCAGCCTCCGTGGTTGGTAAAGCCACCAACTTCTGTAGTCACGAAATCCAGCTCACTGCTGTCCCACCTATAGTGTAAATATAACCTGTCGTGCTCCTCCTGCTGTCTACATCTTTAGCCATGTCTGCATCTACATAACCATGTAAAGTGTTGTCTGATCCACTGTAGCACAAAAATGTCCCCATGGTCCCTCTCAAATACCAAAGGATCCACTTTACTGCTTGCCACTGCTATTTACCTAGATCACTTATAAATCTACTCACAGCTCCCACTGCATGGGAAATATCAGGCTTAGTGCACACCATAGCATACATCAAACTGCCAACTGCTGATGAGTAAGGTTCCTTGGACATATGGTTTCTTTCCTGCTTTGTCTTGGGACACCACTCCTTTGATAACTTAAAATGGCTTGCCAAAGGAGTCCCAACTGGTTTAGCATCCTGCATGTTAAACCTATCCAATACCTTCTTAATGTACTCTTCTTGAGATAAAGTCAGCTTCCATTCCTTCCTATCCCGAGTTATCCTCATACCAAGGATTTGTCTGGCTTGCCCCCAAATCCTTCATATCAAAGGATTCACTTAGCTGTTTCTTGAGTACTTTTATTTCTTGCATGTTTTTACCTGCAACCAACATGTCATCAACATACAAACACAGGATAATATAACTTCCATCCTCAAATTTCTTTGTATACACGCAATGGTCAGAATGACATCTAATATAACCTTGCTCCATCATGAAGCTATCAAACTTCTTATACCATTGACGTGGAGCTTGTTTCAAGCCATACAAGCTCTTCTTCAGTTTACACACCATCTCCTCTTTACCTTTGACTTCATAGCCCTCTGTTTGTTGCATATATAGTTCCTCCTCCAAATCACCATGGAGAAATGTAGTCTTTACATCTAACTGTTCTAAGTGCAAGTCTTCTGCTGCCACTATTCCAAGAACAGTTCTAATAGAAGTCATTTTTACTACAGGAGAAAAGATCTCATCAAAATCTATACCTTGTTTCTGTGCAAACCCCTTGACCACCAATCGGGCCTTATATCTTTTCTTTCCTCCTTCTTCATCTTTAACTCTATACACCCACTTGTTCTGCAATGCTCTTTTGCCTTCCGGTAGCTTCACCAAATCCCAAGTCTGGTTCTCCATGAGAGACTTATGCTCCTCATCCATGGCTTGCTCCCACTTCTTACTGGAATCTACCTGCATTGCTTCATCAAAGCTCTCTGGCTCTCCACTATCAGTGAGTAATAAATAATAAAGAGAAGGAGAAAAACGTTCAGGTTCTTTTCTTACCCTAGAAGACCTCCTCACTGTAGGATTTTGGGGTTCCTGTTGAGTCGGTTCCTGAACTAATTCATGGGTCACTGCCCCATTTGGAAGATCCTCTACCACTGCATATTCTTTCTTGGATTCTTCCCTGTTTTGCTGTAACTGTTGCTTATACATGACTTTCTCATTAAAGACCACATCCCTAGACCGAATGATTTTCTTATCCTTAATACTCCAACATTTAAATCTAAATTCATCACCACCATAACCAATGAAAGTACATTTTTCTGATTTAGCCTCTAGCTTGGTCCTATCATCCTTGTCTATATGAACAAACACGTCACATCCAAAGACTCTAAGAAATGAATAATCAAATTTCTTACCATACCAAGCCTCCTTAGGTATGCCTCCATCCAAGGCACTTGAGGGTCCTCTGTTTATCAAGTACACAGCTGTGCTCATCGCTTCTGCCCAAAAGTAAAGAGGCAGTCCTGCATGTATCCTCATGCTCCTAGCACGTTCCATTATTTTTCTTTTCATCCTTTTTGACACCCCATTCTACTGCGGGGTTCCTGGAACCGTCTTTTACCCGCGGATTCCATTTTTAGAACAATAATCATCAAATTCATTGCTGCAATACTCCCCTCCATTATCTGACCTGAGACATTTTAGCTTAAGACCTGTTTCATTCTCTACCAAGGCTTTCCATTTAATCAAATACATCAGATTTGTTTCTAATACAATAAACCCAAACTTTCCTTGTTGTATTATCAATAAAAGTAACATAATAAATTGAACCCCCAAGAGATGATACCTGAGCTGGCCCCCACACATCAGAATGCACCAGATCTAACTTACTCTCTTTCTTTGTAGGTCCAACCTTGAGAAACCTTACTCGCTTCTGTTTCCCATATATGTAGTCTTCACAGAATTCCAAACCTGTTTCTGTATATCCAGGAAAATTCTTCTTTATGATGTCCATGCCCTTATGGCTCATATGACCGAGCCTATAGTTCCATAATGTTGTATCTACATCTGAAGCCACAAGATTACAATCATTAGTACTATCAGTGGATAAATACAAGGTTCCAACCTTCTTACCTCTTGCCACCACAAGAGCACCCTTGGTAACCTTCCAAGAGTCAGCTCTAAATATCACAGTACAACCATCACTTCCCAATTGCCCTGCCGATATCAAACTTCTCCTTAATGTAGGCACATGTCTGACATCCTTCAATAGCCATGTATTCCCATTCTGCATCTTAACCTGAACAAAACCTTTTCCAACTATACTGCAAGGCTCATAATCACCAAGAAAAACATGCCCAAAATCCCCTTGAACATAATCAACAAAATAATGCCTATGTGGAGTAGCATGAAAAGAAGCCCCTGAATCTAAAACCCAAGATTCAATAATATTATGCAAAGAAAGAATCAAAGCATCTTGACATACATTACCCTGATGCCACATTTGCCTCCTTGTTTTCTTCCTGTTGTTTCTTCTTGTCCCGAAGCTCCCAACAGTCCTTCTTTGCATGCCCAGACTTTCCATAGTTCCAACATACAATCTTGCTCTTGGATTTTGACCTTGCTCGATCTTTCAATTTTCCACGGTTTCCTCTGTTCTTCAGTCTCCCTCTAGTTTCCACTGTTAAAGCATTCCCTGAAGTAGAAGATTCCCCGGAGCTTTTTCTTCGCATTTCCTCGCTTAGAATCACCCCTACAACATCCTCAAACTTCAACTTCGAGTTAGCTGGAACCGAGTTGCTTACCGCCATTACCAGACTATTCCAACTTTCAGGTAAAGAGCACAGAATTAATAAAGCCCTAACTTCTTCATCAAATTCTATTGTAACCGAAGCTAGCATATTCACAACCGTATTGAAATCATTTAAATGATCTGCTACTGAACTATTCTCAGACATCTTCATATTAAACAACTTTTTCATTAAAAATATCTTGTTAGAGGCAGAGGGTTTTTCATACAACTTCCCTAATGCATCCATTAGATCTTTTGTAGTCTTTTCCTTTGAAACATTAAATAATACTGAAGATGCAAGACACATCCAGATCGTTCCAAGTGCCTTTCGATCCAACAAATCCCATTCTGCATCTATCATACTCGAGGGTTTGTTCACCTTCTCAAACAACAGAGTATAAAGATCCTTTATGATAAAGGTAATCTTCCATCTGCATCTTCCAAAGACTGAAATTCTACCCGTTGAATTTATCAACCCTAGATCTTCCATCATTTGCCATAGTTCCCACTCAAGATAAAACTTTCCCTATGATTCAACACTTCAGCAAACCAAACCAGGCTCTGATACCAATTGTTAGGAAATAAGAGATAAAATATGTGGAATAATCCCTTACAGAATCGCAACAGTAGAAACTAATATGCAGAAAATATTACAGATCTCAAATAAAAGTGCAGAATAAATAACACAACACAGAGAGACAAGATTTAATGTGGTTCACCCAATTTGGGCTACGTCCACCAAGAATCACTTGCTCAGATTTTATTACAAGCCTCCACTCTCTCAATACAATACCCAGATCCGTTTGGAGCTATGCTCAACAAACTCTACAGAATTCACACCTGAATTCAAAAAAACATCTGCAATACATTTGCTTGTATATTTATCATATGCATAAGACCATATAAATAGACAATTGCTTAAGCAGTTTGATACAAAACCGTGGGTATCAAAACCATGGGACAAAAATCGTGGGTATCAAAACCATGGGCAAAAAAACCGTGGGTATCAAAACAATGGGTACCGAAAAACCATGGGCCCAAAAACAACCCATAACGGTTACCCATTACCCATGAGTTAATAAACCACCCATGAAAATTTGCTTTGGGGGCTTTGCCCTTGACCCCCCCTAAACCGCTCACCGGCGAGCGGGACCATTGAAAAAAATACCCGAGTGTAACACATAGAAGGTGTACCACACTCTAACATGAAAATAGGCTCCATAAACATAACAACTTCCTCCCTCATTTTTACATACATTTGAAATTTGAACAACATGAAATGGAGGGAACACTACTTAGACTCTTAATTACATAATGTTAATGCCTTGGATAGGCTTATTGTAACTTGAGTTCATTATTCAAACTCTTATTCTCCTTGTTTATTCTTCTTCGAGCATCGTGAGTGATGCTTCTGCATCAAAGAGGAGCACTTATTGCTAACTTCGTTACAATTCTTGCTAAAGAAGTGGGCTATGGAGTTAGATACCAATACCCTTCAATTTCCCATGATACCAGCTTAACATGCGATGAGTGCTTCCTTGAAGAAGAAGGAAGCCTAGGTAGAAGAGAAAGTCTACACACACTGTGATGATAAACAAATCGATATAAGACTATTAAATACCTCAAAAGAGATGAAGGGAGAAAAGTAGCCCAAGCCACTAACCCAACCCTTGCCAAAGAAAATCGGTTACGGGACCTCCATATGATATCCTCCTTTAAAATAGAATTCACGGCCCGACCTCTTTGAAAGATCACCAAGATGGATTGAATAAGGATATCAACAAAGACCACCAAACACTATCATGATAAACAAACCAATATGAGACTATTGAATACCTCAAAAGAGATATAAGGAGAAAAGGAGCCTAAGCCACTAACTCAGCCCTTGGCAAAGAAAATAGGCTAAGGGACCTCCATATGATATCCTCCTTTAGAATATGATTCAAGTCCCCGCCTTTTTGAAAGATCCTCCATAACAGATGGATTGATTGAATAAGGACATCTACAAAGGCCGCCATTAAGCTTACAGCCGTAGAAAGGAAACACTGATCAACCCCATCAAAACAGAGAAAGAAAAAAGTTAGTGGAAAAAATGTGGCCATTTGGGTAAGACCAAGTCAAAGACTACCCTGTCTACAAAGAACCCTTCCGCGCTCTATGAAAACCTTAGCATGAGATCTACAGTGCAGGATTTTAAACTCCAAGAAACAATTCCAAGACTGTTACTAGATTCTATATCCCACACAACTCCCTTATTAAATAATTGAAGTGGTGGGGTTGTAACTTCTCTTGCATCATCTATTCTCTTATAATTCACTTGCAAGCAACCGCCATTCTTTATTGCAGGAAAGATATTTTAAATTTCTTTGAGAAAGCATTGCTCACACTATTGTAAAAGAAACCGCGTAATGGCCCAGCCGATCTGCATTAATACCACAACTACAAACAATTCCATTATTCAAAGGCAATGTTGTACAAAAATGTGGTCATAGTAAAGGGATTGCTGGTCGGTGGCAGACCTTTATGCCCATAAATATACGGTTTTGAAAAATAAATTGTACTTTAAAAATTACATATGAGCAGTATCTAATTCAGATGATAAAGAAAAATAATAATAATACTAGAGTGAATTTTATGCATCATTTTTTAATTCCCTATCTCAATAGTTGAAATAGCTTCTAGTGCGTTCATAATCTTTAATTCAACCCTGCCCAAAAATGATTCTAACCTCTCCTGGAAGGGTGGTGAGTAAGAAAAACGATTACAAACACAACTCTGCAATTTAAATAAACAAGATAAACTCAAGTTTTCTATAGTTTAATGTTAGAATATGCGTTCACTGAATGCGTAGGGAGCAAGTAAATTTGAACTTAAGGTAAAGGGTTCGTTATCTACGCGGTCAAGCAATTAGCTTTAGAGTTCATTATATAACACAGATCCAAACAAGCTGTGAAATATAGTGAAAAGCCAAAGGATGTTAAGCATGAAGAATACTTCTAGATTCATATTGTTGTTTATTATTCTGCAGATTATGGTTGCCTTTTCAATGAGCCACCTATCCATGAACAAGAATACCAGTAGTGCAGAAGTAGGAATATTGAACAGTCCCAGTAACAGCAGCCAAGTAACTGAATTCTCAGATGTTTCTTCCATGCTCTTTCCCTCTCAGCATACCAGCATAATGATGAAGAAGAAAAAGAAAAAAGAAGAAAAAGAAGAAGTCGCCAGCAGCACCATCATTATTCGGACCATTTGGAGGTACAAGTGGGCATAGAAGAAATGGGGCATCTATGCAGGCTCATGTAGATCCTGCACTTCTTTATCTGGGTTTAATGTTACTTTTCATTCTCTTAAGCTTTTGAAAGTGAGCTTATTTGAGAGATAATGGCACTTCAAATGTAATTGAGATATAGAATTCCAGAACAATAAGTTGATTTCCTATAGTTTAAGAAATAAGTTTTTGGAAAAAATGTGTAGCAAATGTTTTGATCATCAATTATACCCTGATTTATAAAGCAATAGAAGAGTGGACCACTCTTGTTTATTCATTTTTTATTATCTTGAAGATGATTTAAATACATAAATTAAAATCTAGCATTCAATATATTGTTATAGAAAAAGAATAAAGATAAAAGATGATATTAAATGGGTTGGGGTTAAATGGTGCATATGATGGTGTTAAAGATGTTGTCTAACCATCTAGTAAAGTTCCAATCCCAAGAGATACCAATAAATAAGAGATGAGGCTAAAATTATACAATGGGTAAATTTGGCGGAATGAAAACCCCTTAGTCCTTCACATTTAATACTCAGAATTTTGTGCAACTAATTCTTACAATTTCTAATCCATTAAAAAAACAAAGGACAATTTAAAGGCCATCCTCATTTTCTCCTTTTGTATTGCCTTTGTGATTACTAAAACGTTATCCTTTCATTGTAAACCATCTTTGTAACTTTTTTAAAAATGTTAATATATGTAAATTAATTATATATAGTCAATTTTTTAGATTGAAAGATGTAGTAAAGTATTTCCAACAAAAAAAGGGGAAATAGTTTTTTATTATCTTCCATACACTTATTTAAACAGAATGTAACTTCTTTTTATTGAAAAGTTACTTTTATAAATAGCAAATAGTAATACAACATTAATTGTATTTTTTTTTGTCAAGAACGCAAATAAACGATCTTCGATTTTCGCTTATTTATGACACCATACCATCACGACATCCATCCCATGGGCTCCTAGCTAGGTGATTTATGTCTTATTTTATTGATAATCCTCTAGTGTTTCCTTACAGTTTTGCTTCTTCAGGGCTTTTGCAACATTGATTGCGCTCGCACATGGCCAGACGAGCGACACTATCAGGGACACAATGGTGGGTATATTTCATTTTAGCTAGTCCTTTCAACATTCCTTTATGTACTTACTTTCAGTATCAGTGTTACAAACTGTTTCTTTCCGTTGACCACCCCATGTTTCGCTATTGCAAAATGCGGTGATCAACGGCTCAGGCATATGTATATACCTAATTTTTTACTTTTTATCTTTCACACATGTTATTAACAATATCTTTGTGTAGATAAGGGTCATTGATGCATCTATTTCTTGAGTGGGTGCCTTAAGGGGCCATTTGGGAATGGGGAATGGTTGGTTATTCACGTAACCATTATGGGTTAGAGACAATACACATAGAGAGTGTCACTATTTGGTCTTGGCCTTAGTTGTTCTTGCACTAGTTATCCTTGTCCCCTTATGTCTGACACACATTGCACTCCCAACTTCTTGCTTGTTTCTCACTACTTTGCACATTATTCATACATGTCCATGATCTACGATACCTTTCTTTCGATTTCCATGACACATTATCTCTTTTCATTGCCCTTGGCTGATGCCATCACCCGTGGGTGATGGTGTTGGTGTTATGTGTTTCTTGGCCAATGTCATCGCCCATGGGAAATGGCGTTCGATATATACTCACCACATTTTTACATTCAAAAAGGAAGGAATCTCGAATCTTAGGAACTACCATCTACTCTTCTCTTTTGTGTCATCTTTGCATCTTCTCTCTTAGCTCTTGGTTCATCTTACACTTTGCTTGGATTGGATTATACACTCTTCTTCTTGGTTGGTTTTCTTGCACTATTGGGTCATCTATAGTGAGTCTAGGACGTGAAGGGTGTTCCCCTTCTCCACCTAATAATGATTCTCTCTCGGTGTGTTGCTTCTCTGGAGAGATAGATGCATTAGTGACCACCCTATAGGTACAAGGTCAGTTCTCTATCTATATTTTTCATTTTACATAGATAGTTCATCCCCTTCCATCATTGTGTTATGTTATCTTAGTGTTGCATGTATTTTAATACTAGTTAACATAGTGCTCTTATCTCATGATCAACTCCTTAGCTTTCCATTACTTTAATTTTAGTTATATTATGAATGTGTGCCTTATCTATTGTTGATCCATACCTCTCCTCACCCAATCACTGATATCTTAGTAGGTTTCTCTCCTCTATCTTGATTGTGGGCCTTGGAAACCCTAGGTTGACCTAGTGTAGGTATTTTTCCATCTATATATACGACCTTAGTGCTCGATGTAGCCCCTTTTAATCTATCCATTGTATGTCAGTTCATGTGTGTTTCTTACTCGTTGGATCGATACCCTTGTAGAATGGATGATTTAGGAGTGCAAGAGCTATTGAGACACATTCTTGGCCTGCCATACGCCCTCCATCTTAACAAAATTTGAATAACAAGAGTTAAAGGAAAAGGGAAAATAAATCAATTAAAATTGACAAATGTATAGGCTAATCTAGTTTGTAAACATGAGGGAGTCACCAATACCTCAAAGGCATACACAACTAAAACACACAAAATTCAAATATAAGATATATGTGAAAATATCAACAACATAACATGATCTCTTCACTTAGATCTCAAAACACAAAGAATAAAATCATAGAGATCACAAATAACACGGTAACTCTCACAAACTAAACTAAAATAAGTACCAATGTTTTTGGCAAATTTGGAGGGTCAATTATGAATTAAACCAACCAATAATTAAAATTAACTATAAAATGAGAATAGATACTGAAGAAATCAAACCATAATCCTCTCAAAATGAAAACAAAGCATAAATAATCCCAGAAATGGTATTGTAAAGGCGAGGAGTATAGTGAATGAACCATTGAACAACACTCCTCATCAACGGTGCCATTTTTTTGGCTAATTTGGTTGGACAATTGTGAATTAATCCACCCTACAATGCAAACACATTGTAAAATGAGAGTTAAGCATGAATTAAAAATAGAGTCAGATATTTTCCTCAAAATGGCACTGAAGTAAAAAGTCACTGACAATGGTGCCAATTTTTTGGCAAGTTGGTGCTCCAATTATGCATTAAACTAACCTTTGATGTGAACAAATTGTGAACAAAATAAATCCCTATAAATAGTGCCAATTTATTGGCAAAATTGGTCATCCAATTATGCATTAAACTAACCATCAATGCAAATAAACTATGAATAAATTGCTCCCCAGAAACGGTGCCAATTTGTTGGAAAATGACGAGTCAGTTATATAGTAAACCAACCTTTGATGCAAAAAAAATGTGAAAACCTTACTCGGAAATGGTGTCAATTTGTTAGCTCTCAAATTTGTACCACATGTGTAAATGAGTGAAGAGAGGGGGATGATTCACTATAGTTAGATACTTCTTCACAAATTAAGGGTATATATAAGGATACCAATAATAGGGTTACTCTTTGGGATCTGGAAAACCTAAATGAGTGGCCATTCAACAACTAGAATGTGTCAAATAGCACAAAACATGCAAATATAGTGCAAAAACCTAGATAAGCAACCTAACTACTATGATTTCCCAACCATTTTTTTGTTACCAGCAGGAAGAATCACAAGTCTACTTAAGGTTGGGTAAACGTTGCAAACAAACAAATTATCACAATAAATATATCCATGATCTATAGGCTAATTTTTATCAAGACAAGAAAACTAAACATATGGGAGCTTATAAACCTAAATCTTGTGTTATTATAGTTGAAACCTCGAGGGATTTGCAAAGATAGAGGGAGATTTCAGTAAGGTACATTGTTCGGTAAAATGTTGCTTAAAGTAGTGGTCATATTTTGCATGATCAATGCTTTGATTCCATTTGTTGAGGAGTCTCCACGATTTAAACCAAATGAGTTAAGAGAAACCGATAGAGGAAAA
This sequence comes from Taxus chinensis, assembly GCA_019776745.2. NCBI lineage: Eukaryota > Viridiplantae > Streptophyta > Pinopsida > Cupressales > Taxaceae > Taxus > Taxus chinensis. The sequence goes on from CM034146.1 coordinate 735,518,235, forward strand.
CAATCTACATTATTATTGCACACTCCACCATAATTCAAGCATATATTTAGATTATCTTACACAGACCCTTCATTATTTATTAGAACAACATACCACATAATAACAATACAATGATATTTAAATAATTTATAGAAAATACAAAGAAGTGAGATTAAGAAAGCATTTTATAAGTCAACACTTACAGATGTGTACACCACACAAATAAGTATTTCATTACCAAAGAGTAATCTGCACATTTAATAACTTCTAACAGAGCTATACCAATTGTTCAACATCCTATTATAATTTCTCTTTGAATTAGGAAAGGCTACACTTAATCAAATGCTCATAATCATGAAATATAATATTTAATTAAGGAAACAAAGTTTTCTCATGAGCCAAAAGACCTAGATGAAGGGATTCTCCTCTAACTTATATAATCTACTTTATAGAAATGGAAAGTAAAGGTACTTACAATATTCCTCCATAAGTAGTCAGAGGTTAAGGAGGAGCCAGTTGTTAGTGCTAGGTGGAGACATCCATCAACCAACGAATGAGGAGATAAGAGCATGCCTAAATCACTCTTATGTCAAATCAACATGGAAAGAAAAAATAGTGCCTAAAAGTAAACAATGTTTTTCATAAAAATGATCCCCGAGATAGCATAAATGGAGATCCATGAGGAAATCAGATGTGTACCCTTGAAGAATGGATGGAGATTAGGATTCTATTTGTCAAATTGATCATAAATTTCATGTGAGACTGGTGTGAGATCTTTATTTGATTCAATTATGAATCCAAAAAGAACCTAAAGAGTCTATCACAAACGTGTCATCAATTTCTCAACCATTTCTCCCTAAGTCAAAACCATTGTAAATATCTCCAAACAATTTTTCCAACAGTACCAACCATTCTCAAAATGAATCTCCTAATCAAATCCAAATATCTATTATATACCTTCTCCATTAAAAATTCACTCGAATATTGGTTAAAATTTCACTTTAAACTATAGTCACTTTAAATATAGAAAATAGGGTCATTTGGCACTACTTTATTGGTTCATGGGCATCTAGATAATCCCAATTAATTGACCCCACTGCTAATTGTGTGTACACATAAGAGAGGACATACAAAACAAGATTTATAATGTAAATTAACTTTGAAATCTTCATTTCGATGTCCCTGTGCCCGTATCTCCTCCTCGCTCAAACCGTTAAATTTAACTTCATCAGATATGCACTATAGTGAATTTTAAGCTCACTAATATTCTACACTTGTCTTTCATTGGAACTTCCTCATTCTATAGGGAGAAGAGGTAGGTTTTAAGACTTGAGATGGTGCAGGGAACCGATTTCCACACAGTGTCCTCCATAGGTGGCCTGTAAAGTTTGAAAGTGATCCCAAAATATTTCGTGAATGATTTTTTTTTTTTGTTTTGACGGTCTCCACACGTATGCCATTGGTGCAAAGTTGAAGCCCAGGGTACGAGATCATTTAGTTTACCATTTTTTTTCCAAATGTTCTTTACAAAATTTAGTACGGGGCATGGGGGAGAGCTTTGTTCTTCATGTACTCATCTTACCTAATCTTGATGAAGTAGAATTTATTTTTTCCACTCCTAATAAGATGAGGTATGGTTTCCTTTCCATGCTTGCTTCAGTGACACCAATATTTTATTTGTTTTAATTCATAGTGTTTCATGTATTCCCCCCAAATGCAAAGATGCCAGTCCAAGCTCTCAAGTCAATTTTGGATAAGTACATGCCAAAAATTCATGGGGCCAATGCACCTTTACCTCCTTGTTTCTCTGCCACTTAAAGCAACTTTTTTAACTTATGCATCCTCCCCTACTTCATTTCCAACCAATCATGTTGTTGTACATGCAAAAGACCGTGTCATTTCTTCTCTTTCCCCTAGGGTTACAAATTTAGAGAATATAATTAAGTCTTCTTCTCTGGTGATAAGAAAACACAAGAAGGAAAGAACACAACCTTCAAAGAAGAGAAAAACGTTGTCTAATCCCCAACAAAGAGAGGAAAGTGTCCTTTCTATCATGGATGCATCACTATAAAAGAGTGGGTTTCAACCTCGACAAATAAGAAAGAGCTCATAAATATTTAAGAAGGCCCATTCCCAAGCAAAAAATTCTTAGTGTCTTTGGGCATGTCTGTTTCTTTGATCAGTCAAGTTTTATGTTGAAGTTGTGGAGCTTGATTGCAAGTTAAAGTGGGAGCTTGGTTTTCTTTGTTCTATTTTTGGGGAGGAAATCATGGCCATAGATAAAAGTAACATTATCTTATTAATAGACTGGAGTTATTAATAGACTAGAGTTGTTATTTTTATAAGCATGTGATATTTAGGTTTCTTGTGGTTAAAGCAAACTTTTATAAACATGTGATATTTAGGTTGCTTGTGGTTGAAGAAAACTTTTACAAAGAGGTACACACGCTATATATATGTGCATGGATTTACTCTTTGGAATATGAAAGAGAGAAAGAATTGTATTGTATTCATCGGGACTGAATAAAGGAGAAGTCTGGTTTGTTTCTGGTGGATGTAGTCTAAATTGGGTGAACCATGTTAAATCTTGGGTTTATCTTGTGATTGCATGCTTCTTTTATTTCTTTTTTAATTCCGTTTTATTGCTCATCTGTGTTTCAATCTTAACAATTGGTATCAGAGCAGGATTTTGTTTTGGCAGAAAAAGCTCATAGGAGGGTTTCTTGTTTGAGTGGGAGCAATGGCAAAAGATAGCAAGTTCAAGGTTGAGAAGTTTAACGGCCAAAAATTTCAGCTATGAAAGATGCAAGTGGAGGACTACCTATATCAAAATGATATTTATATACCATTGAAAGGGAAACCTTTGAAGTCATCAACTATGAAAGATGAAGAATGTGATGTTCTTGATGAGAATGCACTGGCAATGATACAGTTGTGCCTGGTAGCTACGGTAGTTTTCAATATTTCTAAGGAAAAAACAATGGTAGATCTAAAGGAAAAATTGGGTAAATTGTATGAAAACCCCTCAGCCTCCAATAAGGTGTTTCTTGTTAAAAGTTTGTTTAATATGAAGATGATTGAGTAAATGATCATTTAAATGAAATCAACACGGTTACTAATCAATTAAGCTTTGTAGGAGTAATTTTTTATGATGAAGTTAGGGCTCTTTTAAGTTTGTGCTCATTTCCTGAAATTTGGATTACTTTGGTTATGGTTGTGAGTAATTATGTTTCTGGTTCAAACACTTTAAAGTTTGATGATGTTATTGGTTTGATTCTTAGTGAAGAGATGGGAAGAAAAAGTACAGGTGACTCATTTGGTAATGCTTTGAGTGTCGAGAACAGGGGAGACAAAAGGGAAAAGAAAATTTTTTTTGGACACTGTGGAAGCTCTAAGAAGGGAAGATCTAAATCTAGAAGCAGGATGGTATGCTGGAATTTTGGAAAAGCAGGACATGCAAAGAAAGATTTTTGGTCTTTAAAATTAGGGAAAGATCAACAAGAAGGGAACAAAGAGGCAAACATAGTTGGTGATGTGTTACAAGATGCTCTTATTATTTCTTTAGATAGTAAATTAGAATATTGGGTTTTAGATTCTGGTGCTTCATTTCATGCAACTCCTCATAGACAGTGTTTTCAAGATTATGTTCAAGGGAATTTTGGGCAGGTATATCTTGGTGATGGTGAGCCATGTAACATTGTTGGAAAAGGAAGTGTTCATGTTAAATTGCAGAATGGTAACACTTGGGTGTTGAATAATGTCAAGCATGGTCCTAGCTTGAGGAGGAATCTAATTTCTGCAGGGGAAGTAGGAGATGAGGATTGTATGGTTATATTTACAACAAATTCTTGGAAAGTTACCAAGGGTGCTCTTGTGGTTGCAAGAGGTAAGAAAGTAGGTACTTTGTATTTATCCACTGTTAGTACTTATCCCTCTTCTATTTTAGCTATTATAGGTATAGACACAACTTTATGACATCACAAACTTGGCCATACGAGTGAGAAGGGAATGCATATTATACATTTACAGGGAAATTTTTCAGATTTGAAAAACATAGACCTGAACTTTTGTGAGCATTGTGTGTATGGGAAACAGAAGCGTGTGAGATTTCTCAAGGTTGGATCAACCAAGAAGAAACACAAGTTAGAGCTTATTCATATGGATGTGTGGGGCTCAACTCATGGATATTCTCTTGGTGGTTTTATTGATGATGCTACTAGGAAGGTTTGGGTTTACTCTATAAAGAAGAAATATGATGTATTTAATAATTTCAAGAAGTGGAAAGCTTTGGTTAAGAATGAAATAGGTTTGAAGTTGAAGTGTCTCAGATCAGATAATGGTGGAGAGTACTATAGCAATGAATTTAATAACTATTGTTCACATAATGGAATCCGTAGGGTGAAGACAGTTCCTAGAACACCACATCAAAATAGTGTGCCAGAAAGAATAAACAAGACTATCATGGAGTGTGTAAGGAGCATGAGATTGCATGTTGTATTTCCCTTACAGCTTTGGGTGGATGTTGTAGATACTGATGTTTACTTGATAAATAGAGGACCTCCAAGTGCTTTAGAAGGTAGAGTACCAGAGGAGGCTTGGACCGGTAAGGAGGTAAACTATTCTTTTTTGAATTTTTTTGGTTGTGAAGAATTTGTTCACATTGATAAAGAGAATAGGACTAAGCTAGAAGCTAAGTCAAAGAAATGTACTTTCATTGGGTATGACACTAATGATTTTGGATTCCGGTTGTGGAGTTTGGATGAAAAGAAAATCATTAGGAGTAGGGATGATATTTTTAATTAGAGGGTTATGCACAGGGAACAACTACATGATAAGAAGCTAGAAAATTCTGAGTATGTAGCACTTGATGAGATAAAATATAGATAAGTGCTCAAAGGCTAGAAAATCAACAAGTTGGCATCAATCCTAGCATAGTCAGTGTTGATTCTGTAGATCAAAATTAACAAGAATAGCAAGAGCCTCAAACTCTAGAAAATATTGTGAGACGTTCTACTAGGGTAAGTAGACCTCCTGTAAGATTATCTTCGTATCAACTTTACTATTGTTTATTGACGGATGGTGGAGAACTAGAAAGTTTTGAAGAAGCAATGCAGGTGGAAACATGGAAAAAGTAGGAGTGGGGCATGGATGAGGAGATGGACTCCTTAGAACACAATCAAACTTGGGATTTGGTTCAGTTGCCTACAAGAAAGAGAGCATTGCAAAACAAGTGGGTTTACAGGTTGAGGAAGAAGAAGGTGGAAAAAAGCGGTACAAGGCAAGACTTATTGTGAAGGGATTTGCACAGGAAAAAGGTATAGACTTTGATGAAATTTTCTCTCTTGTTGTTAAAATGACTTCCATTAGAACTATTTTAAGTTTAGTAGCTATGGAAGATTTGCATCTTGAACAATTAGATGTAAAAACTACTGTTCTTCATGGTGATTTGGAGGAAGAAATCTATATAGAGTAGCCACAAGGATATGAAGTCAGGGAGAAAGAGAAATTGGTGTGAAGATTGAAGAAGAGCTTGTATGGCCTTAAACAAGCTCCAAGACAATGGTATTTGAGATTTGATAGGTTCATGATAGAACAAGGTTACTCTAGATGGCATTCTGATCACTGTGTTTATTTTAAAATACTAGATAATGGCACCTATAGTATCTTGTTGTTGTATGTGGATGAAATTCTTGTGGCAGGATCAAACATGCAGGATATAAATGAGCTAAAGAGACAGTTAGCCAATACATTTTCCATGAAGGATTTAGGTGCAACAAATAAAATTCTTGGCATGAGAATCAATAGAGACAGGAATAGTAGAATATTGACTTTGTCTCAAGAAGATTATGTGAACAAGGTGTTGGACAGGTTTAGGATGCAGGATGCAAAAGCAATGAGTACACTGTTGGAAGGGAACTTCAAGTTGAGTAAAGAACAATGTCCTAAAACACATGAAGAGATTGAATATATGTCCAAAGTTCCATATGCTTTAGTAGTTGGAAGTTTGATGTATGCTATGGTATGCACAAGACTGAACAATTCCCATGTAGTGGGAGTCTTCAACAGATACGTGAGTAATTTAGGAAAAGAGCACTAGAATGCAGTACAATGGATTCTCAGATACTTGAGAGGGACCAGTAGTAGACAATTGTGCTATGAAGGGTCATATGTTTCCTTACATGAATTTGTTGATGTAGACATGGCTGGAGATTTGGATGGTAGGAAGAGAACCACAGGTTATGTATTCATGGTTGGTGGCATGATAGTTAGTTGGATTTCTCAACTGCAGAAGATTATTGCCTTGTTTACTATAGAGGTAGATTATGTTGTTGCTACAAAAGCAAACAAGGAGATGATATGGATGCAACAGTTCATGGAAGAGTTGGGAAAGACACATGAGGATTACATGTTATTCAGTGATAGCCAGAGTGTAATTCATCTTGCAAAGAACTCAACATTTCATTCAAGAACCAAACATATACAACTCAGGTATCACTTTATTAGATCAGTTTTGGAGGATGGAAAATTGAAGTTGGAGAAGATCCATACAAGTCAGAATCTTGCTGATATGTTGACAAAGGTGGTGAAAAAAGAGAAGCTAGAAGGTTGTTTGGCTTCTGTAGGTCTTCAATATTGATCTTGAAGAAGAGAAGCAAGTCAGAGAAGAGTCTGAGGGTGATTTGTAACAGTGGGTTGTAGTAGTCAGTCTCCAAGTGGGAGATTGTTGAAGTTGTGGAGCTTTATTGTAAGTTAAAGTGGGAGTTTTGTTTTCTTTGTTCTATTTTTGGGGAGGAAATCATGGCCATGGATAAAAATAACATTATCTTTTTAATATGCTGGAGTTATTAATAGACTAGAGTTGTTATTTTTATAAGCATGTGATATTTAGGTTGCTTGTGGTTGAAGCGAACTTTTACAAAGAGGTGCACAAGCTATATCTATGTGCATGTATTTACTCTTTGGAATATGAAAAATAAAGAGAATTGTATTGTATTCCTTGGGACTGAATAAAGGAGAAGTTTGGCTTATTTCTAGTGGATGTAGCCCAAATTGGGTGAACCACGTTAAATCTTGGGTTTATCTTGTGTTTGCATGCTTCTTTTATTTTTGTTTTAATTTCGTTTTATTGTTCATATGTGTTTCAATCCTAACATTTTACTTGTATTTGGAGCAAACGGAAAAATTCCAAAGTTTACTAATAGAAAGGAAAAGTTACTTTTGGCCATCAACACCTTCTTCTTTACTCTAAATATATCAGATCTTCAAGGCGGTGTGTCAAAGGTGAAAGAAGAGGATGTGGAACTCCCTCTCACTAAAACCATGACAACTTTGTAATTAACAGTCACAGATGCATGTTCTTCAATTAATACAATATAATTAGTATATGTTAATGTTTAGCCGTGTTTCAAATAAAAGCCCTTTTTGTAATGTCATGGCCTTATGTGGATTTACTTCATACATACATACATATATATACATATATATATACATATATATATCATATACATATACATATACATATACATATACATATACATATACATAATATATATATATATATATATATATATATATATATATATATATATATATATATATATATATATATATATATATATATATCATGGGCCTCCATGGAATTTGAATGTAATATTTTCTTTTTTGTTTCACGAGTGAGGATCCTTATAAATACTCTCATTTCTCGCCAATCAGGAAAAGTTCATTAATAAATAATTAGAACAATTTGATGGTTCAACCATGTAGGTTCTAGAGTGATTGTGTGTGGAAGTGTGTAAAGGGAAAACAATGGGATTCATCCTCAAAGGGTTAAGCGTGGATGTGTGAGGCTGTTAGGTCATTCACTCATTGTGTGTAGCATTTCACATGTGAAGGTTAGTGTGCGAGGAGTATCACCTGCAACCATAAAGAATTAGTAGAATTAATTGATTACAAACTTTTTTCCTAACTTAATCTACTCTCACAAGGGCACCAAAAAGTTTAAAAGAGGATTACATTAGGTCAAAAATAGAAATGAATCTAATATAATGGTAGAGATACCTTTTCGGTTGGCAAAAAAAGATCCAAAAACTATACTCATGCTCATACCATCATTCACTCAATCAAGACATAAATAGGTGTAATAGTTTGAGAGTTTCTTTTTTGAGAAAACACAGATGTAACATGACACATAGGAAGAGAACATTAACTCCAAGAAAATATTGAATGATATGTCTATGGATAAACAAATGGGATTGAATTGAACTAAATGAAACTACTAAAGATAGACATCAAAATACAAGGTGGAACATATAGTCGATATAAGAGAACCGAGGAAAATGTATTAAAATGGTATGAAACATATTTTCACAAGGATTTGACCGTAAAAGGGTATTTCAATTGGGTATATTTAGGAAAAACCATAGATTACTTGGACACAACCACAATTATTAACATGGTCATGACCAAGTACAAAATGCTAAACTCACAAACTGCATGCATGGAACCCACATAATCCAATCAATTCAAATTCTCCCCAAGTGATCTAGAAGATTATCTGATTTGGTCTCTGCTCTATTTTAGGAAACATTCAATGCTTTGTGGCATGGAGGGGGTAGCTTGAAGAATAGTTCAAACTTCATTAAGTTCATATGGTGCCTGTTCTTTGACATCAATTTTTCAATGGGGCCGTCTCTAGCCTCTTATGTTGAAAAACTGGACTAGATCTAGTTCCTTGACATCAATTTCATTTTTTTATCACCATTGTGTCAAAACAATGTTTTTTTTTACTTTCGTGACTTTTTTTTCATTTAGTATTCGAGAAATGTTTGTCTTTTGCCCAATATGTGCACTGGGAATTATAACCTTTTGCATAATCCTTTGGGAACTTTCCACGACGATTCCTTCAATTCCTGCAAGGCACAATAAGAGTGAAAAGTTAGTATTATGAAGGGAAAACACATAATTAAACATTATAATATTGTATGTGTAGTGTGCATGCTCATCTAGTGCACACTTCCTTTTATGCTTTATTTTCTAAGGATGTGTGCCTTGATATTTCATAGTATACATAATACAATGATTGTGCATCAAACTATACACATTTTCTCCCTTAGAAGAATCTCTAACACTTCCGCCACACATTCTCTAATGTATCATGAGTGTTTGTGTAATAGCTACACAACATAAATCTTGATAGAACCAAGTGTTAGGTGTCATATTTTCCCAAGTGGGATATAATTTATGTAATTATACAACTATGATGAAGGATTACAAAGTTGCATAAATCTGTGAGGTTTTTTGCGGTTTGTGCGCAATGTATGGCAATTGGTTTGGCAAGTAAAAGTGTCATGAAGTAGTGGGAAGTTGCAAGAATCATGGTGTGGTTGCACAATAGATTATGAATATAGTTTAAATAGAATGTTTTAGGACTCAAAATAACAATTTCCAATCATATAATAAAGTGTGGGATGTTGCACAAGGGTATACATAGTTCATGTATTGAAGGGAACAATGTGTGGAAATCAAGATATTGTGCAAGTCAAAAAGTGAACCACTTAATGGATGTAGATGGGTGTGTTGAAAGACAAGAATCAATGCACACGTAGACTACACGTAAAGAAAATAATTCCACAAAAGGTTGCACAGGTAAAGGGATGCTACACAAAGATCTTTGATGATGTGCATAGAAGGGAAAGTCGCTAGTACACTAAAAAATGAGACAATTGAGGATACACACACTTTGAAGCATATACGGATTAGAAAAATAGGGTTCAATTGAAAATGTAAAGGGTCCCAAGAGAAGAAAGATGAACTATGCAGAGGATGGAAATTTGAAATGCATGAGCAATCCAATATTTCAAGGAAAGACCCATAGGTTCCATGATTTCTTGAATAGGAATTAGGGACGTTTTGTTTAGACACAACAACAAGTGGTGAATTATTTGGAAAATGTTCCTAAGGATTTTAGAACTATGAAGCAGTTAGAACCCAGAATCTCTGGTGCACGTCATAAATAAACACAAGTACTATGCTCAGGAAACTTTAAAATTTCAAATTAAAAGAAAAATCAAAACATACTAAGTTCTTATACTTATAGAGATTCAAGTATGTGCACATAAAGTTTTTTTACTTGCCTTTAGGCTTTCTGATCCAGTGCAAAGAGTGATCACTTAGCTTGCTTGTTGACAAGGTTTTATTTTATTTTTTGTATTTTCAATATTTGGATGCGTATGGTTGGGAGGGGGAGGATAAGGCATTGTTTTGTTGTCATTTAGGAATCAATAGCCTCGAAAGATATACCCTTTTTTTTTTTTTTTTTTTTTCTGATCACGACCTTGATTCATTTCTATTCAAGTGTCTATAGCCCCCTTAGAGGTTACAAGATACACCCTTAGTTGATGAATCTTTTGAAACACTTTAATTTGTGTGATTTCTCTCTCTTTTTAATTTGCATCAGGGTTGGGAACCAAACTAACTAGGTTAGAGGATGGGTCAAGAAAGTTAAGGGAGAAATGATTTCCTCTCATGCTTCCTCATAAACCTAGAAGGAAATTCTAATGTTGATAAAGTGTGGGTGAATCTCCTTCAGAATAAAAATTGTCCTAAATCTATGAGACAACTCCAAAACAAAGATTTCAAATTTTATTTTGAAAAAGAAAAATAGTTGAGCACAAGTATTCATATTCATCCTAAGGCTTACCAAATCCTTTGAAATTACAAATTCTTATAATAAAAACAAAATTTCACCATTTTTGTGTGTGAGACAACATACATGTTACTTCCTTGACATATAAAATAAATATGCATAGGGAAAATGGAAACCAATTTTTAGGAGCAAGTAGAAAGAAGAATGGATGAAGTTTTCACGTCTTAATTTCATTTCTTTTGAACACAAAAAACTAACAAAATAAATCTATTAAAGCAGGAAAAAGTGGGTAGCACTACTGAAAGTAAATCTAACTAGCCTAAACTAATCAGTATATACATGTAGGGATGTGAGGGTGGAATTTAAAGCTCTAAGTGAAGTATATTTCAATCAAAAGTAGTAGGAAGATCCTCCCATTTTTTGTTCTGAGGTACGTAGGAACATCTTCTAACTCTCGAGATAACTCAACTAGGATTTTGAATTCAAAGACACACCTACGCTTAACATGTACATGATTGACACCTTGGACTGTGGGAATGAAATGAAAGTATACATGATGGGGAGAAATTGTTACCTCAAATTTGTCCCAAGTGAAGGTACATAAGTCCATTACCTAGATGACTGTATTCAGTATGTCACAAGGCACAAGATTCTAACATAGTTGATTCATCATGGTGTGAAATAACTAAGCAACACTCCTCAGTTGAAATATTTTCTTGCATTATTTATATTTCCTTGAGATTATCTTCCTCTTTAAATGTCTTTATCTTATCTTCCTACACTCCTTTATGAATCACACTTCTCTCTTAATGGTGATCATGGCATGAAAAAATTGTTTGTTTCATTCGTGAAGATTACCCTTAGGTTACCTCAAGGCGGTTCCAAGATTTAAGCTTATGACTCCTTGCACTACGCAGAGAAAATAGGAATATCGAGAAAGTTCTCTCTACATGTGATTCATTATGAATCTTACACCATTTGGGTAGAGATAATTCTAACATATCGACACCTCAGAGAAGGGAATTACAGCTTAGCTTGAGAAATAGGTCAAATGCATCATTAGCGAGTGCATGACTCACATTACTTTGCATGCAAGGGTGATCTTTAGGAAAATCATTCACCACTTCATAATTTGTAATGTAGGATTACATATCATTTTGTGTAGGTTCAAAATTCATGTCTTCCATTGTCTCATCAAGCTCCTCTCTTTCTTATCATGATTCCTCTTGTTTTTCTATGAAAATAGTTTCAACATAATTATTAGAATCATAAGAGTCATAACTAAAATAATAAAATCCACAACCCACACTAGAATTAATGATATTATTACTAGCAATCATAAGTAAAATGTACAATGGAAATGCTAAAGGGTGTGTATTGAGGAAGTAAAATTGGAGGGAGAGAAACAATGGGAGAGGAAGAGAGAGGAAGATGAAGGGTTCGAGAGAAGACCAAGGATGAGGAAAGTGGCTTTTTGGATAAATGGGAAATTGTACCCTCGAATAATGACTTGAAAATAATGACTATAGTTCAAAAAGGAGAAAATTTGTGTTATGGGATCTTTCCTTATAATGTAGTCTCTCTCTCTCTCTCTCTCTCTCTCTCTCTCTACTTGTCAAAATGTAAAGGTTAATTGAATTTGAAGAATGCTAGAAGTTAGACCTTGCAACATGAAGTTTGTCACCAAGATATACAACCGCTGCTATAACTGTGATCACTGTGCCAATGGGCTTAAAAATTGCCTCATATAAAGGTCCTTTCTTGTTGTTGCACCAAGTTTACAAGGTATAAGTAACCCCTGTACCAATAATTGCCTACAAGAAAAGGATTATTATATTAATTGTGAAGGTATGATTGTTTCAAGTTTTTAGCTACCAACATGAGGATAAACTTAGTTATACTATTTCTTAGTTAATATGAAATTCTTACGACACCAACGTCCCATATTAAACTCCAAACAACTAAATTGTGATCAATAATAGATGTGATAATGACAAACATAAATCGCTATCTTTGGCAAATTGATATCAACAAATAGAAATAAAGATCCATCCACAACTTATGTGCCTCCATTTTTTATGTGATTTGTCAAGTATTATGTCTCTTCTTTGGTAAATGAAAATTTTGGGTCAACCTGTATGCAAATATTAGAGCTTAGAAACTTAATTCAATTATATAAACATTTTAGTCAGGTAACATAGCAGTGACAACTGTGTAGGCATAAATTATATGAATATATTATCCAGATAAGGTAGCAATGAAAGCCAAGCAGACACAAACCCCCTCTCATATGTGAGGATACCATTTCAAATTACCAAAATACAACATGCATGGCATGGAAGAAAACAACCATTCATTAAGTTAAGGGCGGGTAAAAAATATTTAACTAGTCGGTGAATATGTGCATTTCAAAAAACATACAAATACATATATTATAGAATAATATTTGAGAAAGGATACATAATTGACTCTTGAAATTTGTAATTGTGAAGAATTTAATTTACGTATAATATAAAAACTTGAACAATGTGTTATGAGATTTTACTAATTGGAAATTCTATTTTTGGGGGAAAAAATATATAGCAGTTTGTCTAAAGAGTACCATGTTCCAGACCTGAGACAAAAGGGGAAGAATAGTTAATCCTGCGTGCCCACCTACTAATGGAACATCAACCTCCTTGGGATCAATACCAACAACTTCAACCTATTCAATTCAAAAGAAAAATGGTGAATCAATTCCTATAGCCATTAGACTTGCAGACAATGTAATGAAGTCAAAAGAAAATGGTTTATCCTCTTATGTCTAGTGAGTTTCTTAAATTGGGTCTAATGAAGCTCTTGTATTGGGTTTAAGAGTTTCTAGAATTTGGTTTTATAATTTTTTTGATTTGGGACTTATAAATTTCTATAATTAGGTCTTAAGTCCGTATATATTTTTGAAAATAAGTTGCATTCCCAAAGACGAAGCAATTGCTGATACAAAAAAATAAAGGCCTATTTGTCTTAAGGTTGTAACTCTAATAAGCCAAGCAACGACATTCAATTCAGGGTAAAAGGGATAAAATATGAAGCATACAAAAAAATATGCATACCACAAAAGTATTTGATCTGACAACATTTAAAGTTGTGACACCCATCAAGCACTTAGGGTTATAAACCCTATGATTTTCAACACCTCGGTTGTAACTGGCACCGTATAATTCATAGGATTGTTGATTATATTCACCACCACATTCGGGAAGTATTTGTCCTGACTGATGTTTCTCCTCTCGCCCATCTCTCAATCGACCGCCCATGATTATAGGAGGTAGCTCATTTAAATATTATATATATTAAACTATAAAAAGTTCCAGCTATAGTTGTGTTGTGACACGGGTAGTGGGATAAGTTTTATTACATGTACGTGAACATGTAAAATTATCTTGGTCGGGCTTTGGAAAATGTTCTTTGTCTCAGCCCAGTCTTACCTTTATATGTGTAGGGCATGATTTTTCCAATGATATAAAAATTGCTCTGATTATTTGTGCAGATATTAAAATTCTCGCCCCTACATCAGTGTTTCGCCATAATCAATCAAGCTCGACAATGCATTCATGTAACACTTAAATACAAGTTAGAGATCACATTATTGTTTTGAGTTGTGTGATTTTATCACAGATTTTAATATCAAACCTTAATAAATTAATTACATATAGAGCATTATTTTTTATTCTAAAAAGACAAATTAGAAATGAATTACACCATTTAAACTCTTGATGTGGCTTCTCACATGTGTGTGTAATAAATCCGCCAGCTCTTCTCACTTAATTAGCAAAGTTTTTCTAATGGGAAATATTTAAAAATATCATTGACAAATTCTACGAAGTACTTTCACTTAAACCTAAATCGATTCAAAAAGTCCAACATCTAGGACAAAATTGCTCTTGATCACTGAACAATTCAGTACAGGTATTTGACAACCACCCCTACATGTCAAATACAAAATAGTTTACATTTTAATCAAAGTTGCATAGCGTCAATTTTTCATATTGATTAAAAACTACCTAACTACAATACTATTCCATATACCCACGTTGACACTTCCATTATACATACAAATACGAAACTACTTATGAATTAATATTATGCATCTTATATAATTGTGCATGACCAAAAAGACTGAATTTTTTATTTGACAGTCAAATACATTCTACAAATAAAATATTAAAAAATAAACCTAAATCGATAATACTGAATCAAACTACAATACATGGAAATCCATTCTAGATTATTGCAGAGATTTTCAAGGGTATTATCAAGAATCATTTATAATACCTGCTGCACAACTCCACGACCTCGTCCATGCATGCGGGTGTCTCTTGCGCTGTAAAAAAAGCTATGGCAGGAATTCGTAGACAAATGAACCCGCTACAGATACAGATAACAGAGTTTCCTCCATCCAAGCCGCTTCATTCGAACGTAATTTCCAGCTGTATTGATTTTTCTACTTCCACTTCTGAGCACTGTAACCTTTGCAACATGATTCTTGATATGGACAATAGTGCAGGGGAGTGCAGAAATGTCATATTTCAATGCATTCCTCTGTAAATGCCTCTTGCTTTGATTTATGATGGATGTCAAAGTTAGTCGACCCTGATTCAACTAGGGAACGCATTCGGCATGATTATGAAAAGTTAATTTTTTGTCATGCATGGTGGTCAAATATTTGTGTGTCTCCAAATTTCAAATATAAACATTCTATATAGGGAATTTCAGGGGTGATTATGTGAGAAGAAAAATTTGGTTGTAAGTAGGATAGACGATGTGAACATACTTAGAAGGTGTTCATTAGACAAGAATGGTATTAGCCACTAACATGACATAACAAGCACCCAACTACGTAAGTGGAGGGATAGGTTAGGAAGTGTATATTTTCTCCACAAGGATAGCCTTACGGAAAATTATAGATAGAGAGGCAAGGATAGTGGGGTCCCTCCTGATAAACATGGAAAAGTGAAGATATAGTGCACACAAGTAGATTTTAAAAGTGATAAGCTTAGCGATGGAAAAGGGCTCCTTGAACCTCTTATACATTTGGTAGAATAGGTGTTGAAAACGTCCACGGGTTCTATTGTTCCTTTATTATCATATGCAAGATAATTACGCCGAAGGCGTGGTTTATATGGA
The DNA here is from genome assembly GCA_019776745.2 of Taxus chinensis. Lineage (NCBI taxonomy): Eukaryota > Viridiplantae > Streptophyta > Pinopsida > Cupressales > Taxaceae > Taxus > Taxus chinensis. Next base: position 735,534,025 of record CM034146.1, read on the forward strand.
CTTGATCTCCAACGATCACGCTCTCACGAGCTTGTCACCATGCCACCTCCACGACCTGCTATCAGCTTGCATACGCTTGGCATTTACCTGTTTCTAAGTTGCTTGTCATGCTAGGCTCGTGCTTGACCTGGTTGTTGCTGACGGCACATTCTGCTTACTACACACAACCCTTCTGAAGATTACATATCTTCAATTATTGCAGGCTATATTTTCATGAGCATGGTTTGGTCTACTCTTTCATTGCTCACAGGTGATTAAATGGCATTTGCTACACACAACTTTTCATAAAAAACATATTTAAATGTATGTCAATTGCAGAGTTTTGATAGATGCCCGTAAAGAGTTTGAGCAAGTGAAAGAACGAGACAGTTTCTCATGGAATACAATTATTGCAGCATACAGAAGACATGGTTATCCTCACAAGGCAGTCACACTGTTTCACCATATGCAACAAACAGGTCTTCAACCCGATCAGTTTACATTTGCCAACATATTCCCAGCCTGTGCCAAAATGGGAGCTTTGGAACAGGGTATGGACATCCATCAAAGCATAAAGGATAGAGGAATTCTGTCAGATGTGGTTGCAAATGTCCTGGTAGACATGTATGCAAAATGTGGAACCATAGACAAGGCACGTGAACTGTTCGACATAATGCCTCAAAAAAATGTGGTATCATGGACAGTAATGATTCCAGGATATGGCCAAAATGGATTTGTTGAAATAGATAAATTCATACCGTTACATTTCTACTCGCAATTTTTCTCTTCTTCTCCTCACACGGACATAGTAAAACTTGTTCATCCCCCTGGTGTGCAGCACACAATTTCATATTACATTGTATTTTGACCAAGTGAAAGAACGAGACAGTTTCTCATGGAATACAATTATTGCAGCATACAGAAGACATGGTTATCCTCACAAGGTAGTCAGACTATTTCACCATATGCAACAAACAGGTCTTCAACCCGATCAGTTTACATTTTCGAACATACTCCCAGCTTGTGCCAAAATGGGAGCTTTAGAACAGGGTATGGACATCCATCAAAGCATAAAGGATAGAGGAATTTTGTCAGATGTGGTTGCAAATGTCCTGGTAGACATGTATGCAAAATGTGGAACCGTAGACAAGGCACGTGAACTGTTCGACAGAATGCCTCAAAAAAAAGTGGTATCGTGGACAGTAATGATTGCAGGATATGCCCAAAATGGATTTGTTGAAAATGCGTTATAATTACTTAGAAACATTCATGCAATTGCAATTGGCAGATGTAAAGCCAAATTCCACAACCTTTGTCAGCATCCTCCCTGCCTGTGCAAAAATGGGAGCTTTGGAACAGGGTATGGACATCCATCAAAGCATAATGGATAGAGGAATTTAGACTGCTGTAGTTGCAACTGCCTGGTAGACATGTATGCAAAATGTGGAAGGGAATATCTCAGGATTTCTGGTTATTTTGTTCTAATTCATTTGGTTTTGTCTCGGAACATGATCATATTTACCAATGGAAAAATGGGTTTTATTCAGTCTTAAAACTGTAGATCTGGACCATTTGGGAAATTAAAAATTTGAGGCTGTGTCCTGGCACCTCACATTGTGCAGAGGATCTGTACTCTGGTTTTGGGTTACCTTGTCAAGGAGTATGGCATCAGATATTGCACATTGTACTGGTGTCGAAGAATTGACGGGTTCTGTAGATCCTCCCCATTTTCTTGATCTAGATTCAGAGGGCCGTGAGCTACAAAATTATATGTGCACAACAGTGAAATCATTGGTGGATGCTGTCAGCAGTGTCCATGAACTGCTAGAATGTCCAGTATGCATGAATTCTATGTACCCTCCCATTCACCAAACAAGTTTTAAAGGACGTCTTGATCACATTGGACTGGAGAAAATTTGATAGAATACACACATCAAGAACCTGATTTTATACATAGACTTATAATCAGAATTTTGGTCTTTAGGACCTTTGGTTGATGATTCCAAATTCCAACCATGGCCATCACCTTTAGCTTTCATCTCTTGTTTCGATGCCTGCAATCAACCTTACCCAGTATTTGAATCATTAGGCTTGCTTTCTTCTAACACTACTGTTGAATTCTTTCACTATTCTTTGGTTAAACACTATCACCATTTATTCATGAATGAGATTCTTAAACTAAACTTATTGTTTCTAGAGATTTCATTATGCCCATTCTTCCTTGTAGCCTCTTCTTGACAGTGTTAAAACTGTTACGACTATTAAGAGACTGTATTGCCAGCTTTGTACTCAATATCTTAAGCAATCAATGGACATTCTTGATCTGACCTGTTATTCAATTGGTTCCCAATCTATTCAACTTCATCTATAGTTCTTGACTCAAGTAGTGGTTATCACAATTTCTTGACATGGGAATTCAATGCAAACATTCATTGAGATGACCTAATACAGTATTATTACAGTTACACCTAATTCGAGCTTGTAGAATCATAAAATTTGATATTAGAGGACCATCTTTATCCTTTCTAATAAGATCTCTTGTTCCTTCCTTATACCCTGTCCTGCCCTTTTAGTGTTATTTCAGTCTACAAAATTCCATTAGCCAATTCCTTATAACTTCTACCCATCTCACACTTGTAGATGATCAATTAGGCCTGTCGAATTACAGTCTTAATTATGAAATTTCTGTCAATTAGATTTGTTGAGTGCAAAACCCAATGACCCTCAGACTTTTTGCAACTTAAGGGACATCACCTATAGATGTTTTCTTGAAAATTTCAGGAAAAATAATAGGAGACTGTTTCTCCATTATTAGATGCAAGTTACAACTTTATTTTGACTTTCTAGATTACTCATAAGCTAAAACTACTTAGCACATATCCTCTAACACCTCATTACCTTTTCCACTTGCTTAAAACTTAAGTTTCAGAAGTGTTTTTCTTCCATATCAGTCTTTTATCATTGTATGAAATAGAAAGATTGGCCAAACTACTGAAGACTTTTACAAATTTTCTTTTCCTCAAATTTTCCACGCATTGGGGAACCTGTCACTGTCATTGGCGAAAGAGGCTAGGTGGTAAGAAGCCCAAAGTGGTGGATGACATTATCCATTTCTCCCTCACTAACAAATGCTTATGGTGCTTGTGTGTTAAGTAGGACCCCCTTGTGATTATTACTAAAAATACAATGAAAAAATGACACTGGGGTAATGGCCACTCATGGAGGTAATCTTCAGATGACTTAAACACACCCTCCACAAAAATTAATAGTCATTTTTTAAAAACTTACAGAACAGACATAAATATGCACAACTCTGGAAACATGTTTGAAAATCATTGAGGGAAATGATCAGTGCTAGATCACAGGGAAGCAAACAATGGGGCGAATTGACTGACGGATATGAGGTCATAATAATTTATTCATGATTTCGAAAAGGATTGAGGGAAAAGATCAGTGCTAGATGATAAGGAAGCAGACATTGGCATGAATTGGCCAAGAAATACGAGAATACAGTAACCTTCTTCATTTTTGCACGAGGTCTTAAAATTGGCCATGCTTCCAAAACAATATTGAGTTTATGCAAGAGTTGTGCCACTAATGAAGATAACTTGGAGTGAAAAGGCACTCTTACACAAGATACATTGGAGGAAATAATATTCTATAATTATTAAAGTTAGTATTTGTTCCAAACTTTTGGGGACAACTGCTTGTCATTTCTTAATAATTGAAATTTAGAAATCTCATGTAATGTACGAAGTGTAGGAGAGACGATGCACTTTATTTTTTGAGGTAATTTGTGACAAGATACCTTGCTTGCATTGAAGGGTCCAAAACAAGCTATGAGAAAGGAATTTGATTCATATACCATGGGTCAAAACACAACTGACAGTTAAAGAGCTGCTGATAAATTGGGAACATTAAGAATACTGGATGCAACTGAGCTACAATGGATATTCTCTTTGTGCTGGAATGTACAAGATCTTAAACAATTTGCTATCTGTTTAAACATAGGCATTTTAAAAACTACAATTTACAGATCCATGTGGAAAATGGAGGATGTTGAGATCTGTATGTCAGCAATTTGTGACAAAGTTAATAGAAACATTAACTTTATAATGAATGGGTGTCTGATTTAACGTAGAACAAGTTAGAGCATTCATTTGCAATTTTCTTAAAATGTATTTGGAGCATCAATGAGCAAGAGTTGAATGGATTCAATATTAATTGGAGGAAGATGAAATATCTTAGCAAATTGGAAACATAATGACTCAAATTCATCCTGTTTGATTTGTATCAAGCTCTTTTATGGATATGTATCACATATAGAATGCTCATTTATGTGTTACATATGCAGAAAAATTAAGATCCTTCAAAATCCTAGCTTCAAACAGAAAATGCAAATTATTTTACAAAGCAGTTGTGTGTGTCTAGCTGTCACCATCCTAATATAACTTTTGTGGGATCAAAAGTTGAAAATAAACCAAAGGTTTATGCTGATAAAATGTCCTTCCCTCTTGAAATAATTGCCTTCGTGTTAGTTTGGTTCCAAGAGATACATGCAAGTACAAAATGTTAGATGTGTGAAACCTATGCAGCGTTTACATAGCCATTGTTGTGCAACAATATAGACATCAGTAAATAATAGGATGCTGAAGTGTTGATGAGTTGCAATCCATATGTTGATATCTGTCGAGGAAATATTTCCAGCAAATCATAAATCATGGAAAGATGTTGCATTCCAGGGAAAAGCCAATACTTGCAAGTGCGGATCTTGACTAGCTGTGCTTACATAGCTTTTATACTCAATGTCTTTTCTTTTTCAGGTAACTCACAGCGTAATCTTGCTCCCCTCGGAGCGACCACTAGTAGGATAGCTAACAAATCATGGAGTTTCCTAATAAATACATAGACATGATTGGAGGATTTTAAATGGCACATAGTAAAAAAATCTAAAAAATTGTGCCCCACCTACTAGGTTATTTTCCACATAACTTGCAAGGATGTGTTTTCAAACTAGAATGAACGATGTCATATCTCTTATATAATGGTTTATGGCCCTCCCTTCTTATAACACTAATAATGTTGATCTCCAAGAGTTTTCACACCTTTATCCTCCTCCTCCAATGTCAAATGATGTTGATGCTAAGAAGGAAGTAGGGGCATGCGTAAGTGTAGGAAACCTAGAAAAAATCTCCATGCAAATGAGAAGGGATCCAAATATCTCAAAATAATAGTGCACGCGTGAGGAAATCAACTGCAAAATGGATTATGTGTGCGAGGATCTCCCCAAGGTTCAGTTTACAATAGTTTTTGGTGGTTATAAATTTTTTTTTAGGAACAACTTAAGGTGGCTCTTGGTTTTCTAATTTTCACGAAGGCATTTTGTTTGTTTTTTCATAGGATCTGGAGTACTCACACATGGGAGTGCACAATTGGGAAATGGTGGGATTCAGTCTCAAAGGGTTAAGAGTGGATGTGTGTGAGTTTGTTGGATCAATCATTCATTACACATGAGAGTTCATATGTGAAAGATAATGCATATGATTATCACCTGCAACCATAAAGAATTAGCGGAATAAACCAATTGCAATATTTTGTCCTAAATTAACCTACTCTAACACGGGCATTAAAAAGTGAAAAAGAGTAGGGTAGGGAAGAAAGATAAATGAATCTAATGGTGTGGAAGAGATCCCTTTTTTGATTGGAAAAGATAGATCTAAAAAAACATACTCACGCAATTACCAGCATTCACTTGATCAAGACATGAGTAAGTGTAAGAGTTTGAGGATTTTTTTTGTGGAGAAAATATGGATGCTAATTTCGTTCAACATGCATAAAGTCAATATTAACTCTAAGCAACTATTGAATGCTATGTCTATTGATTAAAAAATAGGATCAGTTCAACCAGATAAAAAAGAGTGCACAAAGACATAAAAATATAGGGTGGAAACACATAGTAGAAATAAGAGAACTAAGGAAAAATTCATTTAAACATTAGGAAAATTCTTTCTACAAGGATTAAACCATAACACTATATTTCATCTAGGTATTTATAGGAAAAACCACAAATTACTTGGGTAAATTTACAATTGCTATAATAAATGGCTTGCAACTAACTACATAGTATTGATATGACAAATTGAATGCATGAAAGCCACATAATCCAATTAAATTGAATGATCCCCAAGTGGTCTATAAGGATATCTTTAATTATCTTTTTTCTTGTTCATGAAACATTCAATTATTTTTGGAATGCATGGGGTATCTTAAAACACAAGTAAATCTTCATTAAGTTCATATGACACCTACTCTCTAACATGGAGTGTTCAATGAGATCTTATCCAACCTATTTTGTTGACAAATTGAAAAATATTGATTCCCTGACATGAATGTTAATTATGAGCATTATAGTGTCAGAAAATTTGGATTGTGTTTAATTTCACGATGTATTTTTCCATTTAGTAGTTAGGTGCTATTTTTATTCTATGCACAATGTGTGCTGGGAATTTTGACATTTTTGCACTCATTTGGGAATCTTTTGCGATGCCATCAATTCCTATAAGGCACAAAAAGATCAAAAAATTAGTATTTTGAATGGAAATCGTGCAATTAAACATAGTAATACTACACATGTAGTGTGCATGCTCAACTAGTGCACACTTCCTTTTATGCTTTATGTGTAAAGGATGTGTACCTCAATATTTCATAGTTTACCAATATAATGATTATGCATCAAAATATGTGCACCATATTCCTTAGAAAAATTCTAACACTTCCTTTACTCAGTCTCTAATGTATCATGAATGTGTGTGTGATACCTGCACAAAATAAATCTTGAGAGAACCAAGTGTTGGGTGTCAAATTTTCCTAAGTGGGTTATAATTCATTTAATTATACAACTATGGTGAAGGATTGTGAAGTCACAAAAATCTGAAAGGTGTTTTTGGGATTACGCGTAGTGTATGACAAGTGGTTTGGTGAGTTAAGGTGTTATGAAGCATTGAGAATTCATAGAACTCATAGTGTGGCTATGCAATAGAATGCAAAGCTAGTTTGAATGCAGTTGACTCACACAATTTTGCAGGAATCGATATAACAAGGTCCAAACATATCATTAAGTGTGGAATGTTGTGCAAAGGTATACACAATATATGGATTGAAGGGAATAGTGTGCGGAAATTAAGATATTGTACAAATGGGACTGTGCAAGGTAAAAATTACACCACTTAATGGATGTAGAAGGGTGTTTCAAAATACACAAAGGGATGTGATTGAAAATTACATGAAAAATAAAGAGGCCAAAAAAGATTTCACATGCAAATGGATGCTACAAAAATATATTGTGCAAAACTCTTTAAGGGTACAAGAAGAAAAGGAAGTCACTTGTTCACTAGAAAATAAGACAAGTGAGACTATGTGGACTTAAAGAAAGAAGGGATTAGTGAAACATGGGCCAAGTAACGATACAAAAGGGACCCAAGATAATAAATAGGAACTGCCTAGAATATGGAAATTTGAAATGCATGACCACTCCCATATTTTAGAGAAATATGTTCCATGATTTCCTAAATGGAAATTAGGGATGTGTTGTTTAGACACAACCATAGACCTGTCAATTTATGTGTGCTTCATTAGTCTAGTAATGATCTTTTTTGTATGTTGCTCTTATTCAAATAGCTTTAGATGACCTGTAATAACCTACAACAAAGTAGAAACCCCAAAAATATTCAAAAGCTTCATTAAATAATTATAAAACAAAAAGGATAAAACATATGTGTTTGGTGGTTCGAATACCCTTGGTGGTTATACTCCTAGCTACTGAAAAAATCCAAGTGTTTCAATGCATTCCCATGTTGCGCATTCAAGCCTCATGTAGTTCTCTGAGGGTTTTTGTGCAAGTGTGAATAGGTAACCAACCCACGAGGGGTACCCTCATGTCTCTTGACACCAAGATAGTGGGCTAGCTATGTAGTATAAAATAACCAATACACAAATAGTGAGATGTGGTTTTCCTTAGCTATGTGACTTAACCCTTTTTTGATTAAAACCCTTGTGCAATACTTCCAGGGTTACTTTTCTCTTGCTAAAACATGGATCTATGACTTTTGCATGCTTGGAAGTGGATGAAGCTAGACTCTTTGACCTTGTTGAGTGCTTCAAAATTGTAGAAGGGACTTCCCTAGATGATGTGTAAATAATTTGAGAAGATTTAGCAACACTTTGAGTGATTTTGGAGAGATATTTGAAATAGTAGCTTATAATAATTCTGGGTGAGTTATAAATTGATGTTAACTTGTTTATATATCCTTTCATAGGTGAAATATTATAATAGTCTTGACCCTAGGAAGATGAAATGACCAAAAGAAAAATTTTAAATTGAAAGAGGAGTTAGTGGATCTGTGAAGGGGTGAGACCATACAAGTCAAACAAGATCAGACCATACATCCCAAACCTACCATATGTTTTCAAATCAAAGATATGAATACCAAAACTGAAAGTTATGTCATGAATATTAGAGTTTTTATGTTTATTTTATTCAATAATATTCTCATACTTGATGAGAAAACAAAGTGTAAAGATAAGCAAGTTGTAAAATAGCTAGAGAGATGATGAGATTGGATTTGAATCAGAGTATTTATCTTAACAACAGAACATGGTCAAACTTAGCATTGCACAAGGAAAAAGTTATTCATTTTTTTTCTACACTTTCTTATAGTTTGGGTTGCCATTCATGTGAGAACTCTTCCTCTTCTTGAATAAAATTGACAATTTGTTTGTTATTCTAAAAAACCTTCCAATAGTAGTCATTATCAGGCATTTTTAGTCTTATTATCATCTTCATGTGTTGATCTAAATCTTTCATGAGATCCCTAGGAGGATCAAATGTGATCCAATGAATTTCATTCTATCTTCTTCAAAATTTTGGTTCCTTGGAATGGGTTGTAGATTGATCGCATCAAAATATTCCAAAATATACCAAACTCTATGTTTATAAGCTTTGAGTAAAGGGTTCTTAGCAAAACATTGATATCTCACTTGATGAATAACCAGCTACGTGTCTCCAAAAATTATATTCTTCTTCGGTCCTTTCCTCTTGGAAATTTGCATTCCTTGGATTGAATCTTCATCTTCAAATACATTATTTGTGCAATGGAGTTAATTTCTATATGATAAAATATTCTTCTCCTTCTTATGTGAAATGAAAGCAACTCTTACACCAACACAAATCTTGCACTTAGACCCATCAAAATACAACTCTAATAGGACTTATAAGTCTTCATTTCCCTTTAACAGGCTAGGAGTGTGATTTTTTTCTTCTTGAATACAATATGTTCCCAAACCTATCTCTTTAAACATGTCATAGGGATCAAAATTCTATTTTTCTTAAGCCTGCTTGTTTTGTTGGAACTTTCGCTCTATGTTCATGAGGTTCAAGATCAATTTATGCTTTAGTTTTATAGGGTTTTGGATCATAAGTCTCAACATGGAAATGAGATATAGGTTCATCTCTAATGGTTATTCTAATGTCATATATGGTTTTTCAATTCATGTGATACTAATTAGAGGATAAATACACTACAAATTTCGTAGAGAAATATCTAAACAAGTATATTGTGAAAAAATAGGGGAGGTCAATGAATGAAATGTCTTGGGGAATTGTAATGTTGGGGTAGGCATGCAAGGTCAAATTTAGGCCTTTTATGACTACTAATTCTTTGACAGTAGTATCATTAAGTTGAACAACTCCTTTATTTAGAGGGATATACTCTAATCCTAGAGTACCAACAATTTGTTTATGCATTATAGAGTTATTGGCATGACAATCAATCATACAATTATGAACTAAATGTTCGACAATAATAAAAAACATATAAAATGGGGAAGGGTTTGGAGAAAAAACTAATTCAAGTGCATTAGACTAGAAAAGGATGGTTGGTACTAAATTTATCTCCTTTTGAGCCTTTGGGAATGATTCGAAATGTCATAATGCCTCTTGAAGTAGGTCTATTTGACCAAGAAATGTTGTACTACCCCACATAGATACATTAACACTTATTTTTTTCATTTGTTTTAAAGAATCTAGTGGTGAAGGTGTTGAATTTTAAAAACTGTATGCACCCCAATTTTTATTTGGTTTCTCAATCACGGGTTGATACAAACACTTGACAATGGGATACCCATTTTGATTGTCTGGTGTTTTTTATGTCTGATCTAGAACATAGTGTTCTCCATTTTCTTTAGACACCAATGAAGTTTGGGTCACTTTTGTATCATACACCAAGAGTCTTTCCTTTTTATGGTGTTATAATTTTATTGCACTTGGGATTTATGAGAGCTCTCTTCATTCTAATTTTTCACATAAAGATATCCTTCTATCCAATAGACCAAACTCTCTTTGAAAACAACTCATGTATATGACTGAGGAGGATATGAATCTTGATTTGGTTGCACAAAATAATTTTTTACTATCAATGCCTAACCAAAGGTTCCATTAGCACAAATGTTGGAATCATGGGATTTTTCACAAGGATAACACCATATCTTATCTTCAGCTATATTGTTTTTCACATAGACCCATATTCTAATTGGATTAGTAATTATAGGATAAAACTATTGAGGCCTTGAGAAAGACAATTTGTCTTTAAGGATGAGTTTTATTTTGTTGACAAGTAGGGTTATAAGGTTAAAATGGCCTAAGAGAAGTTTGAGCTTCTTGTATTTTCATGACACTCATTTTATTAGCCATATTTCTGAGAATATTTTTGACCTTCTCCAATTCATTTGTAGAAGTTTTAGGTATGGTAACAAGTGGTTAAACAACAAAGGGTTTGGGATGACCTTGAGTAGAGGATGTTATCTTAAGAAAAAATCCATAGGGGGTCTTGGGGCTAGCTTTCCATCTTGAATTAGACTATTATACACTAAAATAACAACAACACAAACATCATGGAGATTTTCCCCATCCATAGATTATATTATGACTACTATATAAGAATTTAAATCTCTTAATAAGTATACTAAATCAGTATAAGATGAAGGCCTAACCAAGAGTGTAATCCTATCCCATGTTCTATGAAACCTAAATTTGAAATTATATAATGCTTCAATTAGTTCTCTCTTTATGGTGGTCATCTACTCCTTTAGTAACAAGTTACAAATCTTGTCTTGAAATTACCTCTTTAACTTCTCTGCAAGCTCATCCTAGAAATGTATGGAGTTATGTGGAATGTTTATATACCAAGTGAGTGCATTTCCTTTAAGGAAGAGGCTAATAATCTCATTATAACATCAATTTGGGTCAGGGAAAATTTTAGTGGCGAATATTCGTAATATGGCGAATATTCCATTTTTGAAAATTTTGAAAAGGTGAATTTTTTGGCACAGGCCAGTGACCTGTTTGCCTAAAAATTACACTTTAATTTTTTTTAGGGGTCGGCTTCACCTACCCTTGAAAAATTTCCCCTATATAAACCTAGATTATTCGCCAGGTAGAACACTTCTACTTCACATTTTTCAAAAATATGATATATCCCGTATTATAGACGCACGACAAGGGGGGTAAGTTATTAACGTGCGATAAGGAGGGTTTGCAGACAAGGAGATACTGTAGATATTGACACATAGTAGATGCATGAAAAAGATTTTGTTGATGAGAAACATGGAGTTTTTTTTGATGAGCAAGAAGAGGGCAGAGGTTGCAGACGTGCTACAGGATATTTGCTGTTGCGCGTTAAAAAAATGTAGTGACGCACGTCAACAGGCCTTAGTGACGCACGTCAACAGACCTTAGTGACGTGCGTCACTAAGGTCTGTTGACGCACGTCACTAAGGCCTGTTGACGTGCGTCACTACATTTTTTTGACGCGTGACAAGGAGGTACAATAGATATTGACGCATAGTAGATGCACGACAAAGAGTTTGTTGATGCACGACACGAAGATTTTTTGATGAGAAAGCAGAGGTCAGAGGTTGCAGACGCGCGACGGGATATTTTTCTGTCGCGCGTCAAAAAAATGCAGTGACGCGCGTCAAAAGACCTTAGTGACGCGTGTCACTTCATTTTTTTTGACGCGTGACAGCAAAATATCCCGTTGCGCGTCTGTAGCCTTCTGTCGTAGTGCTTGATAATCAGGCGAAATTTTTTCATACAACCCCCAAAAAATTCACCTTCCCGTGAAACCGGTTCTGGGGATATTCGCCAGGTATTCTCCACCTTTGATTTCCAAGAGGTCTCTTAAAATGAACCCTGATTTGGGTAATATGATGGACATAGCATAGATGAGAAACATATTTGATATGATCAATTGGGTTAGCCTATTTTTCAGTAGTTGAATATGGAAGACTCTTGAGAGTTGATGTCAAGATGTCATTCCACACATTAAAGGATAAAGAACCACTAGTATTGAAGGTAGGGAAGGCATTTTCCTTTCTTGAGTCATGAAGGTAAGGGGTTGTAAGTTTCTTTGAAGGATATGGGTAGAGACACTAAGTGGAGGAGTAGATATAGTTCTTTGATGAGGGTAATATTTCTCAAATATTTGTAGAGAGCTTCTCCTAAACTTTTGTTTGGGTGGTAATTGCAAGAATTTAGTGGGTTGGCTTTAAATAACACTCCCCTTTGAGACAATATTTCTTATGTCCTTACAAGACAACTAGAAATTAAAAATCATAGTATAATGGAGTTGTCAGTGCTTAAAAATAGCTCAAAAATAAGAAAAACTAATAATACACCAATTCTAATCTATAATTTCTAAAACATGTGTTCTTACACCTACAAATATTATAAATATATAAAAAAAAACACAAGATGGTCACACTAGGCATTCTAGAAATTGTTGTTTTCTAAAAATGTGCACCTTAAGAGAACCAAATGTGGGAACTTGGATTCTTGAGGAAAACCTCTAAAGAAAGTTGGCTCTTATCCTAACTACTCTATGTTACTACTATCCTGCTCTAATCTACCAATTGCATGGGGAAAAGGGGAAAGAAAAACACATAAAATAAACATGTGATGCACCAAGAAGTGAGAGGATACATATCCTTGAATGAGATAAAAAATAAAGAGTATAGAACACAATTCCACATGGTAGATAAGAGCCAAAAAAGACTTGCATTGAAATATGACTCTTCCTCTCAGTCTATATCAAACATAATCAATTAAAATCATGCAAGCACTACACATTAAATATATCACAACAAATAAAAGAGAGGTAAGACACACTAACATAAAAATAAAGGGAGCATTTGAGCCACAATGTGATTTATATTATATATTAAAATATACTCATTTTTGTACAGTCATGCAAAATGGCATTAATGTATTTACATGATTTAAACACCTAATATCTAGGAACTAAGAAGATCAGTCCTCAAAAGAGAAAAGTAACTTTACATTCAAGGAGGAGGAACCATTTTGCAATATGCACAACTTGAATTTATAAAAAAAGAAGAGAGAATAGGGAAGGGAAATGCAAGAGAGAAGAGGAGAAGAGGATCATGAATATGTTAAAGAATATCACACTTCTTGTGTCCATCTCCTTCACAAGGATAATAAGCTTCAAAAATATGATCAACTAAAAAATTCTACTCCAACATCATTAAATAATATATTATAATGGATCTACACAACTGGGAGAATATGTTTGATTGAAAAATATCACCACTAACTACAATGATTTCAAACAATGAGAAAATGGCAGTTGGATCTTATGATTTATCCTTATTCTCAAAACATGGTTGATAATGAACCAAAACCAATATAAATTTGAGTAATTTTTAAGAGATTTCCAATGAGAACGATTTTACCTAAATTGGAGATGTGGATCAAAAGTTTTGGTTGTTTAAAATTGGCCAAGTCATTTTATACACTTAATAACCATGAGGATGTTAATTTTAACCTCTTAGATTCTTTTTCCACTTGTATCATCCTCATTGGTGATGTTTTTCATTGATTCCTACTCCAATTGAAGTTATGTGTCTCGTTAAATTTTTACAGTATATATGTGAGTGAAAATAAAAATGACAGGCACATGGTTGTCAAATTTAACTTAATAGTTATCCCTACCACTTGGCCAATTATTGTTGGCTCTGAGATCTCTTTTTAGTGACCCTTTTAAAGCACGATCCTTTCCTTATAGGAAACCTATAACCTATCATTGGTGACACATGGTAGCATGTGGTTGAATTCCATAAAAAAACCTCTTATTATATTCAATCTATTAGATAAAATCCCATTAGCACTCTCTTTCCTTGACCTCCTAGACCGTGTGCCTCATTGATTGGTCCATGTTTCAACTCATGACTCAGCCACATGGTCTAATAACGGTTTTTAAACTTTTGAATCTTTCTCTGCCTTAGTTGATTCTCATTAAATTCCTGCAAAGTGACTCTCCATGATTGGTGTGATGTGGCACCAATGACGAGTCTATTTACTTTTCTTCACTCAAATTTTTGGGGAACTAAATTTCATGGATTGGGCCATATGTTCTCATCCAAATCCTACAACATGGCTAAATTATGAGTCTCCTTTCCCATTCCTTATGCCTTAGCTAATTGCAAGCTCAACCAAAAGGATTAAGTGAGTAGAGCCTTCACTCCCCTCAATAACAAAGTGTTTATATATAAAACCTGACCACTTCACCCCTTCTTGCAAAGGTATGATTTATCCCCAAAGACAAAACACAAATGGATTCCATTTTAGAAGCTTTGAACATGCAATGGTGAAGCAAGGGCAAGCAGAGCAATATCAATGGCAAAGAAAATTATAATAATGTAATATCAAAATTAGTTTCTCACTAATTATATAAAAAGAATCTATTATGTAATTTTTACCATTAAAAATGTTAATTTTGGTGTTTAAATTTGGGGGGTTACATATCATTGTTTGATCACTTAGCTGTTTGATGTGACTTATAATCCCTACTTTTTATTCAAACTTTAATTTTAAATGGGACATCTACCCACATTTATTAAAATAAAGAATTGTATTTAATTTAGAGGTACAGTCACAATTATTAGCGCATATTTTACCACCAGATTCTCTCCCTTAGGAATATGAAACTTAAAAAAAAAAAGGTATATGGTTAAGTATTGGGTTGTCTTCCTTAGACATATCAATCTTGGGGTAGTAATTTTTAAAAATAATTTTTGAAACCACAAAAAAGAGAGGATAGGATACATCACCCTCTAAATAGAAAGATAATCATATAGAAGTAGTTTCACATTTAGTGAGTGTAATGAATTGGCTGATAATAAAGTTAAAGCTTCTCTTTTAAACAAAATATTGTAAGAGTAAATCCTAAAAAGGATTTAAACAAAAAAATATAATTCTAAACTGGAAATCAACTCAATTACTCAATAGTTAGCACTAGTGCATAAATTTTTAATGAAATACTTTATATATCACATATATCATAATTTTCATGATGGTTGGAGATCTCTAAGCGAGGGACAAAGCTAGAGAGTGTAGGGTGGGATTTTTTAAAAAATAAAAAATGTGATGGACAGTGAGATTGGGACATTTGGGATAGTTGAGGGACAAATCTTGGATCATGTTGCCTCTCTAAATTCTCTAGGTATTTCATGGGCTTCTATTTTGCAAGAAAGAAAGAGGATTGTGATTAAAGATCCTTATACTCGTGTGAATATGAAGCATCTTGTGGATAAACAAGGGACTCATTTTGTTATTCCTGATGCTTTGGTTGATAGATCCATTCAACGACATCAACATGCACTCATTGGTAAGTTCTTTGGACCCAGACTCAATATTGTTGTGATAAGAAGATGGGCATTTCGAAAATGGAAACCAAAAGGACACATGCAGATTTCTACCATGACAAAAGGTTTTTTATTGATTCAGTTTAATAACAGTGAAGATTGTTTATTTACTCTTGTTGAAGGCACCTGGTTTTTGGGTAATATGGGTCTATTTACTATGAAATGGACTCTGTATTTTAATCTACACATGGTTAATATCATGGTTATGCCTATATGGATTGGTTTTCCTAGACAACTGTTGGAGTATTGGGATGCAGTCATATTGTTATCAATAGCAATTGACGGAACCAAAAAATCAAAAACTAGACTCACACATGCTAGGTTTTGTATGAATGATCTTGTTGATAGAGCTCTTCCTGATTCGATCTTGTTGCATTCAAAAATCCATTTTTGGACTCAATATGTAGTCTATGAACAAAAAAAACTCAAATGCAAGAAGTGCTTAAAACTAGGCAATCCTTCCCGGCTTTGTCATGACCACAAATAGGAGTTGGGGAAGGAAGAAAGAAAAGGATGGATCTGTAGAATGACATCTTCAGAAAAAAGATCTGATCCAAATAAGAGTAAGTTAAATGAAGAAGTTTTATATTTGCAAGAACATGAAGATCCACTTAGATAGATCTAGGTAAAAGAGAGTAAAGAAAGGGAAGAACAAAAATTTTATGTAGAGGAAGCGGTTGTTTCAAGAGTATATGTAAAGGATATGGAGGTAAAGGAAGAAGGGGATCAACTAGAGAAGGAATGGGAAGTTTTGTTTTAGGTTTCTACCTCATGTTTTGGGGGATTTCTTGAAGAGGGAAATAAGAAGGAGGATGCCTCATGCTCAGAGGCAACATATGATGATGATAACCAAAATAAAACTAAGATCCCTTTTGAATAAGTGGAAGAAGAGGATGAAGATCAAAATGAATAAGACCAAGCTGAGATGATACAATCTTTAGAGCCAGAGGAGGAAGAAGAAAATTCACATCATTTAGAGGATGGGGAAGGTTTTAAAAAATATGTGCAATCCTAGATGGAAAATGTTGGGCTGCAGAATGAAAAAGAGGTTAACAAGGAAGAATATTATTTAGCAAAGGAAGAATCATTTTATATTGGATCTACTCTTGTTTCTTGTGAAAATAGAGTCAAGTGGATGTGATTCTTGAACTTTGGGGAAGGTTTTAGCTTCAAAAATCATATTAAATTATCAGGATTGAATGCTGACTTCTTAATAGAATCTCCAAAGGAGGAGATGTGGACACGAGTGGGTAGGTAAAAAGAAATCCATAATTTGGGGAGGAGATCACCTCCTAGAACTAGAAGCGCCTTCAAAAATAATTTTTAAATGTGGTGCTCCTTGTGCTTTGTTGTTGGACTACTGTAATCTTCTTTTATGCTGTAGTTTTACTATTATTTTGTTGAGTACTTGTTGCATATATGTTGTTCTTTATTGTATTTTCTGGAAGCTACTCTATTTTGTTTCTCTTTGTGTTTTATTTTGCTCTTACTGCTATATATGTGTTAGAAAAATAAAATAAAAAATACATTGTTTTAGCGTTCTATTTTTTCCTATTCTTGTCTCTTCTCTTCTAGGGTGTTCTTCTTTAGTTTCTTCTTCTTCTAGGTTTCACCTCTCTAGAACTTTCTCCTCCATGTATATAAATAGATGGTTGTATCCCTTTTCTTCAACAATAAAACATTATCTGCTTCTTTCTTCTATTAGGCCTATCATTGGTATCAGAGTGATTTGAACTATCTCTTCTGAGGCAAATCAGAGTAGTAATCCACAATTGCTCAGGTTCATGTGAGTACTCTTCCTTGGCGTTGGACATTAGGGAACAACATTGGAGACCAACGTTGAAATTTGGATCCATGTGGATCAATACCAGTAACATGCGTGGTGTTTTGGAGCTATTTTGTATTGAATCCAACGTTGTTTTTGCTAGTTGGCTTACTCTCTCCTTTTTCCTTTGTGGCTTGCATGCAAAAGAAAAACAAAAATCAGACCTGCGTGGAAAGGGTACTTTTTCCAACGTGGAATTTGGATTTTTGGTTGGACTTGGAGATATTTTTCCAAGTCGGCCTATTGTTTTTCTACCAAAACATGGAAGGTGACCTACTGTTATCTTTTTCTGTGCTACCACATTTGTGTTTGTCTTGCAAGATGATTAATCCATGTGTAGTCACTATTTTTTTGGCATTTAATTTCTAAAAAATTTAGACTTCCCACTTTGTAAAAAGCTTTTTTTTTTTTCCTTTTTTAAAAGCTTCTTTTTAAACCTGTGTGCAAAAAGATTAGGAGTGAAGATTTTATTTTTATTTTTGAACTAAAACATGGGTGGAAGTTTTGAAAAAGAAAGCGATTAGAAGAAAATTGCAGCGACCAAGGTGGAAGGAATCATGGGATTTGCACTAAAGACGAGTTTGAATCAGTGTTGGAGTGGTTCTAGTTCGACGTATGGTGCCAAGCTAAGAAGGCATATGTGGAGCTCAAAAAAGGCTATGAGGCAGATGATGAACGTGAAATAGAACACCCACATAAGCGTCAATGTATCATTGTAAGAGAGTATTGAGCCCATCTAAGATCTATTGTTCATTAGTAAGACATTGTACCTTTCTAAAATAAATAATAATACAATTTTAATTTTTTTACAATGTCCGCTTCGAAGCTATTGCTTTCAGATGTCTAGCTCTTGAAAGGGCCAAATTATGCTACATGGAAGACGAAGATGTGAACAATTCTTCTTTTTGAATACCTCTGGGAGATTGTTACCTACGAAATCACTTGTCCCACCGACGATGATGAACGCATGAAGTAAAAGAAGGCCGACGCAAAAGCATTGATGTTGATCACTCTGAGCATATCCGATGAGGTGTAACCACACATTCAGAATGCGACAACATCAAATAAGGCCTTGGATACTCTCTCCACTATATATGAAGCCAAGAATTTGACGAAGATTCTTCATCTCCAGTCAAAGCTTCATACCATGAGTATGCAAGAAGGTGAGAAAGTGGAAGAATTTTTGCGTCGAGTAGCAGAGTTACGAGTAGAGCTAGTTGAACTTGGAGAAGAGGTCGAAAGATAAGTTGTTTGTCCCACTCACACTGCAAGCTCTTCCATCCCAGTTCAGGACGTTTATCACCACATTGACAATCACTCAAAAGGAGGTGAGTTTTTCTGAACTGGTAAATTTTCTGCAACAGGAAGAAGCCATTGAGTTAGTTCAAGAGGAGTTCAAGGACAAAGCATTGATCTCCAGGAAGAAGAAGACAAAGAAGCCTCACAAAGGTCAACAAGAGAAGCAGACACAAAAGTAATCACAGAAAAAACATAAAGTAGAAGTCTCAAAAGGCGGATTGATGGTGTCACATATTCACCACGAATATCACACGACACTATAAACTGTTGGTACAATGGCCGCACACAACACAATTCTGGAGAAGAAAGCACATTTGGAAGAGGTGATTCAAATAAATCCAAGTGGCATCCTGTGGAAAGAAGTAGAAAGGACACATCAGAACCCAACCAGATGATGACATAGATGAAGATACTCTAGAATAAGAAAATTGCGGCACACACGAAGATGATTTGTGCTTGTATCCCAAACATCACATCCATCAGATAATATTTGGTTGATAGATTCAGGCATCAGCGAGCACATGACTAGCGATACAAAAGTTGTTCGATTCATTAACTACTTGACCCACTGGAGATCGGGTTCGTATTGTAGACAAAAAGGAGTATATGGAAGAAGGAATCGGCAATGTGACCATTCCTCTCGGGATGAGAAGATGTACTCTCACAAAGGTTCTCTATGTCCCTGGCCTAACCAAAAATATCATATGTTTGTCTCTCAGCTGTTGAATCACAAGCTCAAAGTGGAGTTCCTGGTTCAGAATGGCATCAAGTCCTGTTTGATATCTCAAAAAGGTAAGATACTTGCTAGAGCATTTTAAAGGATCATTTATTTGCACTAGATGTAGTTTCATCCTCTGCAGTTGCATTATCTGCCTCCACAGTGGAATCCATTGCACTATGGCACTATCAGTTTGGACATCTTTCTATTGCAAGCTCCCTCTATCAGCTCAGTTCGAAGCAGATGGTATGAGGACTTCCTCCTCTCTCTCAATATTACCTCTTTTTCCTGGATGTCTGGCGAGGAAAACAACATTGGGATCCTTTCGAGACAAGTACATTCCATGCCAAGAACCATCTAGCAGTCATGCATACCGATCTGTGTGGACCCTTTCCTGCCTCTTTTAAGGGATTTTAGTATTTCCAGTTATTCATTGATGATTATTCCCATAATACTTGGGTGTTCTTTCTCTGAAAGAAGAGTGAAGCATTTGAAAAATTCCAAATCTTCTATAGGAGTGTTGTTCAGCAAACAGGCAGCCCCTTCAAGTCCTCTGCTCATATCGAGGGGGGGAATTCACGTCAAATAAATTCTTTGCATTCTTAAAGGAGCACAACATCACACAACACCTGACTGCCCCCTATACTCCACAACAGAATGGAATTGTCTGAACGTCACAATCGATACTGTCATGGAGATGGCTCATTGCATGCTTTCCACTATGAAGTTGGAGAACAAATTTTGGGTGGAAGTGGTCCAGACAAGCTGTATATCTACTGAATTGAGCACCTACAAAGGATCTTGAAGGAAAAGACACCGAAAGAGGTATGGAGAAATCAAAAACCTTCTATTTCTCATTTGAGAGTATTTGGTTGTACTGCTTATATGCATGTTCTAGATAAAAAGAGGAAGAAGCTTGATACAAAGACACACTAGTGTATATTTTTGGGATACAATACCACCTCCAAAGCGATATCATCTCATGGATCCTGACACAAAGAAGATATATGAGAGAAGAGATGTTGTTTGCAATGAGTCATCATTTGACTCGTTTCCACAAAAGGAAGATTCAACACCGACCTCCTCTCATAGACTACTCACACATCCAGATGATGAGCATGAGGATCCTACTAGAAAAGAAGGATGAGCTGTAAGGAGAATTGTTTGTTGATCTTGAAATTTGGAAAGTAGTTCTTCTCATCAGCAGCAATATCAGCGTCTGAAATGGGTCCAAAGCACCATGAGAGATTCCCACCTGAACTCTCTTCTAGACACTTCATCAAGAGTTCATATGAGAAGTCAAGCGAGAAGTGAAGTAAATCTTACACTCATGAGTTAAGTGGTTGAAGGCACCAAACCTGGTTCAGTTCGTGAGGCACTCAGTCACCCAAAGTGGAAGAAATCCATGGATGCAGAATATGACTCTTTGATACAGAATCAGATGTGGGAACTTGTCGATCTGCCTGTAGGTAAGAAGTCCATTGGCTACAAGTGGATTTTCAAAACGAAATACATGGCAGATGGATCTATCGACAAGAATAAAGCAAGGTTATTTGCTAAAGGGTTATGCTCAAGTAGGAAGCAATTGACTATGATGAGACCTTTGTCACCCACTGCGAAGATCAAAACCATCAGGTTGTTTGTGCACTAGCAACACAAAATGGATGGAGAATTCAACAAATGGATGTTAAAAGTTGATTTCTTGAATGGTGATCTTAGAGAAGAAGTATACATGACCCAACCAAAAGGATTTATCGATGAACAACATCCTCAGAAGGTATGTCATTTAATTAAGTCTCTTTATGGACTTAAACAAACACCTAGGGCATGGTACATTAAAATAGATGATCACCTATTGCAGCATGGTTTCACACATAGCCCCTCTGATTCAAATCTGTATATCAAAAATATAGACAAAGATATTTTCATCTTGGTTTTGTATGTAGATGATCTTGTGATTACAGGGAGATTCTGACAATCTTGTCGAAGATGTTAAGAATGATTTGAAGAAATCCTTCGACATGAAAAATTTGGGGCTACTTCACTATTGTCTTGGCTTGGAGATATGGTAGAAAAAGAATTATATTTTTGTCTCCCAGATGAAATACGCTAAGACACTCCTGGAAAAGTATGGCATGACAGATTGTAAACCTATGTCCACTCTCATGGAAAAAGGTTTGCAACTTTTGAGATTCCAGGATTCACCTCAAGTAGATGGTACTCTCTACAGACAACTTGTTGGGAGTCTCATTTAATTGAAATATACCAGACCATATCTTTGCTTTGTTGTGAGCTATCTTTCTAGATTCATGTAGGAGCCATGAAGAAATGTCAGTGGGTAGCAGTGAAGCACGTGTTGAGATATGTCTGAGGTATAACAGAATATGGTCTAGAGTATCGGAAAGAAATCTCATGGTTCTTCCTTAAAGGATATACAAACTCGGACTATGTTGGATCCGTTGATGATATGAAATCAACTTCAGGTTACATTTTTCATCTCGGGCTCTGGTGCTATCTCCTGGATTAGTAAGAAGTAAATTGTTGTTGCTCTCTCATCCACTGAGGTAGAATATCGTGTTACACGAGGAGATGTGTGCAAAGTGATTTGGTTACATTTCATTTTAGTAGATATGGGCATTCCTGAAGAAAATCCTCCCATCATTCACTATGATAATCAAGGTGTGTAAAAATTTGTGGAAAATCCAATTGTCGATGAGAGAACCAAGCACATAGAGGTGGAATGTCACTACATTTGAGATCAAGTTTTAAATCACCATCTCTAGCTCTAGTACTGCTCGAAAAATGCTCAAATTGCAGATATACTCACCAAGTCTCTTGGTAAAGAGAAATTTGAACTATTTCAAGGGTACATTTGTAAAAACAATGTATTAAGGGGGGATTTTAGAAAAAATAAAATAAATAATACATTGTTTTAGCATTCTAGTTTTTTCTATTCTCGTATCTTCACTTCTAGGGTGGTTCTTCTCTAGTTTCTTCTTCTTCTAGGTTTTTCCTCTCTAGAAATTTCTCCTCTGTTTTATATATGCATATGGTTGTATCCCTTTTCTTCATCAATAAAACATTATTTGCTTCTTTCTTCTATTCAACCTATCAATTTGGGTGTTGAGACCCATTTTTATGGCTGTACCAGAGTAAGTCCCTTTCCAAAAATATGCACCATTAATTAAAAAATTGATTTCGTAAGAAAACAAATAGAATATCTATAAAGTCTATGTATGGTAAACTAAGAAAGGGATTAAGTGTCCGAGAAACATAATTATCAGGTTACTGTTTGAGGTAGGCTGACTACTTTCTCATGACCTTTTATAATTTTTGCATGATATAAGGGTAGAGAGGAATTTCACTTAAATATAAAATTTATTAAGGAATTAAATAACATAGTCCTATTGATTGTCCATGGATTAACATAAATTAACATCGAAAAGTGCCAAGCCATTGAAAAAATTAATTTTCCACTTGTATAGAATATTTATAGGGCTCAGGCGACTAATAAATCAATATCATTATTTCTTTGAACAAATTTAAAATACATGACCATTTTTCTATACAATCATTCTAGGTAGCACCAATATAACTTAGGGAAAAAGACTACCATAAATAATGACTAGTGAATTATTCTTATAAATCATTTTGTGAAGTTATTGAAATTTAGGAATGTTTGTTTTAGTACAATAATCTACGACCTTATTAAAATATATAATCTTTTTTCAGTAATTTCTTGTTTATTTTTTATATTTTTAAAAGAATAATGAAGAATACTACTTCCAAATATGCATCTTTGTAAAGCTTATTTGTAGTTTTAAGGTATACAAGATTTCTATTTGAAGCATAATTAGGTGTCTCCCCTTTCCTTCCCTTTTATTTTTTATTCCACCTTCTCCAAGAATAACTACATATCAAAAATCATTATGAAATGATTCAAACTCAATAAGGATATTAAAACCCATTATACTTTAATTTATAAATTAGAAAAAAATAAAAAAAATCATAACAAGAACTCCATTTGTTCCACGCGATCTCACATACATCTAATAATTATTGGAAAAGCCATACAACATCAATATTTTAAAAAGGGTGTTTTTCAACTAGCACACATTTTGATTAGGGTATGAAATCCTCTCTCTTCAACACTTACAAGTTGACCCTCTTAATGTTCACTCAAAGGTTTACTCTTCTAAACAATTTTGGAAGAAGATATTTGACAAAAAAATGGACAACCATTATTGAGCCCAAGAAAGTTTATTTCTTTTAGTGCATCCTTCATGAATGGATTCCAATTGGCTCTCACCTGATTCACCTTAACATGGAACATCTTGTGTGTTCTTATTTTAATCACCATGAATATATTAAACCTATTTTTTGGTTGTGTAAGTGTGCTCAATCTATTTGGATTTGGATTCATACCCTATTTCAAACATTTTTTTCAGGAAATTTTCATGCAAAAAAAGTGCTTTTGGGGTACTCGATCATGCTCCCTAAAAAATATATTCAAATTTGGCATATTTTTCATTTAGAAATTCTTTATCAACTATTGAAAGATAGAAATGAAGCCGATTTCAACCAAAATTCTGTTGAAGTTGTTTTTCTGCAAGGCTAATAGAATTAATGTGTTATCTAATGTCACTATCTAGATTTAGGTGAAAGCGAAAAAGTCCCACTTAAAGGTGGCACATCTTTGGTAGTTGCTCGACCATTGGGGAAATGCACCTTTATGTTTTGTCCTAGTTCCTTCACCTTTTTCATAAACCATGGTTTTGACCAACATGGAATAACTTGTTATCACAACATAAGTTGGAGTATCCCCCCATAGAAATGGTATCCTTTTATAGCCTGCAACTTTTAGGTAAGTAGAAGTGGTGGTGGTGGATAAGCCAGGTAGAAATATACTCATTGGGAAACACCTTCATAATGGAAATTCCATTGGTTGACTTTTTCCATTTCTCCTCCTTGCTAACATGACCATAAAGATGAAGAAGAAGATAAAGATAAAGATAAATATAGTGGGTAGGACCCATTAGATACTATTGTTGCACCTGTTAGTGGATAGGGTGGGGGAGGGAAAGCCATATGACCCCCTTTTAGCTCCACCTTAGTTGGTTGTACCCACATGGATTAATGTTTTTTTCCTTAGTTCTCTCTCTCTTTCTCTATCTGATTAAAAAAATTATTTAAGTTGTTATCTCTCCACCTAGCCAATGTGATGTACACAATGTGATTCGTCCACTCACTTTTTTCATAAGATCAAATTTTACTTTAAGTTTATTTTCGGTGTTGAACATATTTGAAGTAAATAATATAGCCTCTTATTTGGGTTCGACATATGTAATTTTCTATAGATGACTAAAAATAAAAATCATTTCCTCAACTCTCCATTATTGACCACTCTTTCAGCAATAATTAAGACCAAACTAGAAAATGTCATTATTCCCTTAAATGAAATGAAAAAGAAAACCACATGGATGTAGAAGAATGGTTACATAATAAAATAACATTAATTTTTTTTTCAACATATAATAACTCTAAGTATTAAAAGAAAAAGAAAATATATAATCATATTTAACCATATATGGGCATTTAATATGTCAATTAAATAAGTATTTACAATACTAAAGTTTTTACAACTAAACTTTCCATGTATCCAAAACTCGTAACTTGGCTTGATATAGGGTTCATTTTAAGATGCCTATGGGAAATAGGATGTGGAATATCCTTGGAAAATATACCTAGACCCACATTCGTGGGAAAGGTGAATTTTCCATATCTTCGTAACGAATTTTTCACGTGATAGTTTCTAAAGACTGTTTCATTTTTTTGACGGATGAAAACAAAGTTTTTTTTCACATGACAACAAGTTTTGTTGTCGCAAGACAACAAGGTTTATTGTTGCATGAAAAAAAAGATTGTTGTCACACGAAAACAAAGGTTATTGTCATATGATGACAAGGTTTGTTGTCGCACAATAACAACATTTGTTGTCACGCGACAATAAGATCTGTTGTCGTGTGACAATAACCTTTGTTGTTGTACGACAACAAGATTTTTTGTCATGTGACATCAAACTTGTTGTCATTCAACACCAGCATTTTATTGTCATGTGAAAACTAACACTTGTTGATGTACAAAACCAAACATTTTTTACGTGTGTCTCTAGGTATTAGTTTTCATGCATCCCGATACCGGAACCCTAATCTTTCAGTATAAATACTCCCTCTAGCCCCCATTTTCACACTTTACAAAACTTTTTTCTCCATTCTCCTCATGCTAACAGGTCTCATAACTCTCAGTGTGACAATAAACAAAACAACCAAATACCTATAGTGCCTACAGGTCTCATTCTCCCAGTGCAGCAATGCCTACGGGTCTCGATTCATTCAACTATTTTAGCCTTCAGGTTTTGATTCTCATGTGGTCAGGGGCTTCTAAGTTCTTAACTGCAGTCTACCTCATGACAGCTCAATCTAACTAGGCCACCCCCACCCAAGATTCAATGCATGAAATTAATGTGCCCACACATTCATGTAGTCTTGTAAATGAATGAAGGTTACAAGGAATGGTTACATGATTGTGGGTTTACAGGACTAGTTAACATGTCTCAGTTCCAGACAGATACTAACATTTTGAAGTACCTCCTATCATCATTCAATACACAAGATAGACAATTCACTATGACTTTTCCATATGGATGTACATTCAGATTCAGTGTTGATCCTACTGATATTCATCGATTGACATGCTTTCCTTTTAAATATTGCACCCTTGTTACAACCAAATCCACTATGATAGAATATAATAAGATTTTCCTTGAATCTTATTAAAATTTTCATGTTAATGGTACGTGTAACGTGTTTTAATTTGTAAAATTTTATTTTTGATATAAATTTTGGTTAATTATTATTTAATAACTTTTTGCAGAAAATGTCAACAAATCAAGACAAAGATTTGATACGTAAGGAGTTACGAACAATTTTGTCGCTGCCATGATATATTTTTTTCAAGCCATATTTTTTTTGCAGAGTAAGCGAACATATATTCCCCATTGGGCTATTTCCTACATTCTCACAACTATCTGAAAGAAAATATTTTATCGGTTCACATACTTGTTGAACAAGATAAAATATGATATTGCAAATATTGGAGTTGCTAAAAAACCACTTGTTTATACCACTAACTATATCCTTGCTCTTTATTTCAAGACATATTATAATTTAAAAGGTGAACCCACTCCTACTTGCATGAATGACAAAATGAAGCAATTATCAATTCCAATTAAAGAACAACAGGTTAATAAATTATATTTTGATGTCAGTATGATTATTGATAATTCCTTCTGTTACAAATTACATTTGGATGTTACTAACATTATTCAATTATGTTTTCCTCTTTACCTTATACCGATAAAAATATTGGAGGCCCTTCCACAAAACAATAACAGTAAGAGGAAGAGGCCAACAACATACCGAGGCATCAGAATATTCCTAGTCCGACATGGAAGCTCACTCATCACCTAACCCTCAATTAGTAAAATGATAGAGAGGTAATACCCTTAACATTAAATATTTCTTTTTTTGTAAATTTTACCATTTATTATTTACCATTTACCATTTTGATTTAACATGTTGCAGGGTCTTTGGACCACCCTCCACATTTAGCACTACAATTATCACCCACTCAATCAGTTCATTCACATGCATCTATTCAATCGCATCACGTGCTACATCCGACTCCATCACTCTAATCATCCACATGTCCAACACAATCATTTCAAACTCAGATGCAGCCATTACAAGTTCCGTTTCAACAAGGTATAAATTATTTCTTTTGTGTAATTTTGAAAAATTAATAATATAAGTTAGTAATGATTTTGTTCTTGGACTTGACAGTGCATTCTAGTTCATCTTCATCTATTCAAACGATGCCACCTCCTCCACCAATACCACCATTCTGAGTCAAAGTTACAACAAGAGGAAAAAATACCATTGGTATATGCATGACACTTCCGGCCCCTGGCGGGACACTGAACATTCCTTCCGACTTTCCCAATATATCTTTTGGTGGCTTTCCCAACACAATAGGCAAATCAATTTTAAATCAAATTAATTTAGATGAATATTTTTTGAGAATTGATAGCAATGACCCAATAGGTTTTTTTAATACACATGATATGATTCAGGGCCCGCAGGTATGTTTCTGTTTCGATGTATTTATTTTAACATTGATATATATCAATTTCTTATCAATTTTAAATCTTTTAAAACTCTTCCAATTTTGATATAAATTTATTTTATCACAAATAAGATCAAGGCACACAACGACAAAAAGAGGTAGCATAAGGACCTCAAGCCTTAATCCCATCATCCTCTTCAGATAGTGACTAGTTGACTACATTTTATTTAGATAACTTGATTGCTAATGAATGTGAAGCCCATGTCCAAGAATATGTTATGCCTACACTAAATCAGCTCAAACAATGGGAGCGAAGGGCTAAAGTGTTAATTAAGAACATAAAGAATCATTTTGATAATCATAGCCAGAGGTATAGTTTATATGTTGCAGTCCAAAATCATCCTGTTAAGAAATATGTCTTACTGAACCAAGCACAAGGTGGGACTGTAACATAAAATAATTTTTATCAAGACAATGTTTTAAATAAAGTACTAAATAAATTAGAAAATATTAACGTTGAAGCCCAAGCATATTTCAACAAATGCTCAAAGAACATGTTAGGAAATAAAGGATAAAATATGCGGAATAATCCCTCAAAAAATCGCAATAGAAGATAATAATATGCAAAAAATATTACAGATCTCAAATAAAAGTGCAAAATAAAATAACACAACACAAAGAGACAATATTTAATGTGGTTCACCCAATTTGGGCTACGTCCACCAAGAATTACTTGCTCAGATTTTATTACAAGCCACTACTCTCTCAATACAATACCCAGATCTGTTTGGATCTATACTCAACAAACTCTACAAAATTCACACCTAAATTCAAAACACATCTGCAATTGTTACATCTATCTAACATATGCACAAAACCATATAAATAGACAACTGCTTAAGCAGTTTTACAAAACCGTGGGTATCAAAACCATGGGACAAAAACCGTCCCATAAACCTATGGGTCAAAATCCCGCCCATATGAGAAAATCACACTTCCCGGTATATCGGGCACGTTTTAAGGCCTGACCCTGAACCCCGACAAGACAACTGTGGAAAGTGTACAGTACTTTTAGTGTACAGTCTTCAACATTTTCTCACATGAAAACAAGCTGCACAACCTTACAAGACAAGTATTTGGTGGAAATTTCAAATGTTGAAAGAGATAGAGTTGTTGTAAGTATATGAGCTCAATGTTTAGTAATATGTTTCAAATTTTAGTAATTTGTTTTAATTGAACTCAATGTTTCTATTGCAATTAAAATATGAAAAATTAAAAATTAAAGCAAAGGTGCTCCAAGTTCACTTGGAAACAACTAAGAAAAGTTTATCCACAACAATGAAACGTAAGCAGACTATTGTTTTGATTAACAAGAAAAACAACACTCTGAAGCAGATTATTAAAGAGAATGGAATGGATGTAGATATTTTTTTCAAGGAAAAGGCAGTTGCAGATCCTTATTTTTTATCCTATGGAGATGCTTCAAAGGAAGATGAAGCAATAGTTGAGAACTTAAACACTATTGTGGAGGATCTTGTTAATTCTGGAATTCTTGAAGCAGAGAAAATAACAACAAAAAACTTTAGGAAAAGTGACATGGAGGTAGCAATAGAAACGGAAAAGCAAAGTGCCAGTGGGTGTGGGGAAGCTATTAATGTTTGAGCATATAGTACTAGTGTAACTGTATTTGTTGAAAAGTGTTTACAAAACTTAAAACTTAAAAATGTTGAAGTTTACTGTTTGAACTTGAAACTTGAATATTTGTTTAACTTGAAGAATGTTTAAAGTTGAATATATGTTGTTATGGTTTTCATGGAATCTCACTTTTTTACACGTATTATCTTGCAATCTGGAATTTATATTTTGTTATATATCGTCTTATAGAAATTTTAGATTGTGAATATGTATGGAATGCATTTACTTTAATGTTGAAACTTTAATTATTTACAATGTGATGTTATTCATGGAATATCATTTTTTCACACGTAATTTAATTGACTACCTAATTTCACATGACCCAAGTACCTTCAATATTTCATGTTTCCATAAATACACAACTATTGATATAAAATATTAATGAAGCAGACTGATGAGATGATTCTCTTCCCCTTAATACAACAAAATATTCTTCTCTACTTGTAAAATTTGAACTCTGTAACAGGTTTCTTCACATTACCTCTATGACCCTTCTTAAAATCCTTAGGAAGAATCACATAACAATTTTTCCTTAGGGAGAATCACCTCTGTGTAGTGTGTGCA
This sequence comes from Taxus chinensis, assembly GCA_019776745.2. NCBI lineage: Eukaryota > Viridiplantae > Streptophyta > Pinopsida > Cupressales > Taxaceae > Taxus > Taxus chinensis. The sequence continues at coordinate 735,564,066 of CM034146.1, forward strand.
CGTTGCAATGGTTTTTATGGAATCTCATTTTTTACACGTATTATGTTGCAATCTAGAATTTATATTTTGTTATATATAGTCTTATTAAAAAATTAGATTGTGAATATGTATGGAATGCATTTGCTTTAATGTTGAAAGTTTAATTATTTACAATGCAAAATATGTAAGATGAATGTATAATATTTACAATTTATTTATTATTATCTTACATCTAATTACGATATTTAAAAGATATTATTCCAAAAATGCATGTCACAAACACTACATCAAAGTAGTTTGAAAATAACAAAATAAATAAAACAAAATTATTATAAATCCAAGTATGAGAGGGTTTAAGGTACCTCTAGATGCGTGACAATGTATATGGGTGCAAAATGAAAAATCCTCCTTCTCAACTGCGAGCTAGATGACCTGCAAATCAAGAGAACTCAACACGAAAAATGGATTAGTATATCTATGGGTGGGTTGCTAACAATGTTAGTCCTAAGAAGTGAGAGCTTTCTAGGATGGATATCAACCCACGTTTTCGATAAAGAAAAGATAAAATATTGATTGATTGGATGAAACAAGATTTGAGATAAGATAGAAATTAAAATACAATGAAGATAAAGACTTAAAGTAATATGAAGATCTGGTTTAAGAAAATTAAATCAAACATGTGCATTTTGATGGCAACAAAAGTGTCAAGAATGCAGTGCCTAGTTGATGACGACAAGAGAAAATAAACTGAAAGTCAGGAACAACGACAAAAAATGTTGATCTGAAGGCCTTGCAAAATAGTATTCCAAAAATGCATGTCACAAACACAACATCAAAGCAGTTTGAAAATACCAAAATACTAATTAAATAAAATAAATTTATAATAAATAATTGTATTTGAATATATGTAAGTATATACTTGTAACATCTTTAATGATAACTAGAGCTAAAAAATTCTATTTTCAGTAGCCTCCTCATAGTCAATATTTTCACCAAATCCAGTCTCATTGAAATTGTATTACGTCTAACTATAAAAAATTATATTTGAATCTATTACTATGAAATTTAATACATAACAAAATTTAAAATGTCAGGTGACAAACGATAAATGTAAGGTCAACGTGATACTTATAAGTTTTGAAATCATATTTAGAGGTGATACCTATAAGGTAATGGAACTGCCAGCCTTGGAAAAATCACTTGAAGTGGAACTAAAACTCCAGCAAGAACCAAAGCATGAAGATTAGGGTTGTGTTGCTCTTGAGGGACACTACTCCCAGAAGCTCTGTCTTCAATAGGTGGTGTGCTTGCAGAATGAGTCCTTATCTCTCTCCTTGTTAAAGCAAGGGGAAAGCCTTGCTGCTCCAGGAGTTGAAATTGTGAATCTTCAATTCCAAGAGCCCTTCTACTGCGGGTAAACCTTAAAGTCACCAGATCAGAAAAATGATCAAGAAATTGTTCTTTAAAAATTGGAATTCATTAAAATGAATCCCCAGTAGAGTCACCAAAAACTGTTGGTTGTCAAAATAGGACTTTAATGAAAGCAACAGTCAGGGGATGAAAGTCCCTCCTCTTTGATGGGATAGGTTTCCTTATTGAAAGCAAAAAACTATTCACAAATGTACAACTTTTAATTTCAATGAGGAACTCAAATATCATGAAAATGTTTTAAATTCCAAGGTAGATTATCAATACAAAAGAACAAAAGAACTAAGGAAGGGGAATGGTAGAATAACACTCTTCAGGAAGTATAGATAGCAAAATAGTTCCCTATAAATGTTGAACTAGGATAATATAGAATAAAATCATTCATATTAAAACTATTACATGTTATTTTACAGACACAAAGTTCGAGAGATAACACCAAAAGAATACAAAGCTTCTCAATGCAAATAGATAAATGATTCAATAATTTATAATAGATAAGAAGGAATGAATAGACACAGACAAAAGTAGAAATGAAAATATCCTTGTATTGATAGCTTTTGACTCTTTTACACTTTCAAAAATAATCAGAGTTCCAGCCCCCTTTGAAATGGCAAGGATAGCTCATTATATAATTTACAAATTGGTTACGCTTGGCAACTATTTCTTTCAATTAAAAGATTAATTAAGGAAATGAATAACACAAAGTCCTTAATTAAATTACAAGAAGCTCAGCACTAAAAATAGAAGAAGAGAAAGAAAAGCTTGAAGAAGAGACATCTGATTATGCCTGAGGAGGGCCCACTGATTTGAGAATCTGATGCCTAAATCTTTTCAATGTTTCCACTATTTCCATGCCTCTTGGAATTGTGGTGTTGGAGGTGGCATGTGTCCATGTTCCTAGACATTTCTCTGTATCTTTATCAAACTCAGTATGTTCCAAATATTCTTTATTAGCTTCAGCAATAGCTGAATGGATGGAACAAATGTCTTCCATCTTCTCTTTGATAAATGACTCCTCTTTAAACAAATCATCCTTGAAAAAAGTTCTAAACCAAGCCTTGATTTCCTGAACGGAGTAATCCTCAGTGTCTGGTTTATGATGATAAGTTATTATGAGGTTCTGATCAATAAATTTCCTCAGATCAAAACAAGTCTTGGGTCTGAAGAAATGGACAGTGAGAGGAGCAATAGCCCTTTCTATGTTTTGGGCATCTAGAGTTGTTTTGTATGTATAATTTCCTAGGGAGATAGGGAAATGAAGACCAATGATCTTATTGTCTCTATAGGTTCTTTGTAGTTTATCAAGTTGTTTGCACACCTCAACCAGAGCCATTTTATCATTGCAAAACATGGGGAGCTTGAGGGGTGTAATTTCAAAGCAAGCTAACCTGATGTATGAGAATCTTCTAAACTACATGAAGAAAGCTCCGTACTTGGCTATCAGGGTCATAGTTTCATCAAAGAATCTCTTAGCAGTGTCACTCGCTAAGAGTCTCACAATATACATGGTGAAATCATCATTGACCCTTCTGAAATTGTGATTGCTGGCCTTGAGGGTAAACTGAGGGTAGTATGTGTAGATAGGCTCATCCTTCTTACCATCCATGTAGGTTAAACCGAACCACTCCCGAGATGCAGCTAGGGTATACATGAGATAAGAAGTCATATAGAACTTCTTAGTCTGATGAACATTTGACAATTTCTCATTTAGATTCATACAAATAATGTCATCCCAATTTATATTTTGCTTGCCCTCGCAGATGGTATTTATAAATAGACACATACAAAAATAAAATTCATTGGTGGAGGGCATTCCCATGATACGAGCGAGAAAACTGATGAAATTAGATAGCTCCTCATTGAAATCAACCCTGAATAATGGTTTGGAGAGTCGGGATGCTCCATTCTTAGGGTTCTTTAACCATGACTTCGCTACTTGGGCCTTGTAGTTTTCACTGTCTTGATCGAATAGAGTCTGAGCTTGAGAAAGAGTGAGAACGATGGAGTCTTCTGGTCTCAGGGATGTATAGGGTAGCAAAAATGGTGGCAGCATCCAGTTTAGCAATTAATTCTCCATGCACATTAACAAGTTCTCTAGTGTCTGGGTTAAAATGAGCTCCGCAAGTAAGCATGGTGTCGGCACATTGCACAGAGATGGAAAAACCAGCCGCATACGTAATTCCACTGTCACTGATCATTTGGGTCATGTGAGCAAGGTTGGTGCATTTTAGTCTGCCCCAAAAATCACCAAAATCTATTTGTCAAACCTCGTATCCCCAATATCAGGTACAGAGGTCTCGAGAGGTGAAAAATGTTCCTACCCTCAAAATTTGATCTTCATTTTTACAATGCACTGAGGGACGACCTTCCAAGAACAAATTCATGATGAGAATGCGAAGGAATATGTGAGACGAGCAAATTACTCAATTGCAAGGATGTGGGGAGAAAAAGGAGCGAGCAATGTGATAAATGCATAGGTGATAGTCCCTTTAAATAGCCATTCAAGAGAGAGAAGATCATTAATGAGCATTAAATACACCTTGCACCGACTCAAAAAGATGAAATGTAAGAAAAGTGGAAAAAAATAGCCCGGATGATCCATGGGACATTGGGACATGAGGGATGCAAAGACACGATTCGCCGACATAGGCGATGCGGGGAAAGCAAGCCAAATGAGCACGGTCAGTCTAGGGACACAAAAACATGAGGGACGCGATTCAACCGATGCGTGTGATGCGGGGAATCGAGGAATAGAAAGCCTAGCAGAACTTGGGACATATGGGATAAGAAAATGCAATGCGGTTGATGTGGGGAATCAGGTAACATGAATTCCAAAGGAACTTTGGGACATGAGGGAAAAAAATGTCTGACAAACCCACAAGTTACTTAAAATGACCCCAAGAAATGACATTTTCCCTATCTTTTCAAATTTCCTCTTCACTGAAACATTACCGAAGGGTGCCAACTCAAAATTTTCAATTTTTTTTAACTTTCAAAAGAGGGGAATTTTGATGGGACAATCGCTGGCTCTTTCAGGGGATGACTTGACTAGATCACAAGAACTAGGCAAGACAAGAATTAAGAAAAAATTTGGGGAAGAAGACCAGTGCCTTATCCATTGGGCCAAAGAGTCAAAGGCAAAACAAAATAGAACGAAACACACCAAAAGCAGGGAAAGGAAAACAACAAAGCAAAGACAAGGGAAAGCAAACGCACCCTGTACATAATATACATAGGACTTCCTATTTCCCTAGGATTTGAACAATTTCAAGTGCTACCCACTATAAAGAACTGGGAGAGAAGATCCATCCATGTAATCAAGATAGAAAGAATTTTCACCAGTAAAGTGCCTGATTTTGAAAGAACCAAGCCAAAGAGAGTCAAACTTACCATGGCTTCCATGAGGTTCATGCCTTTTGTCCCATAACAAAACAATATCTCCACCCATGAACTCTCTAGATCTGGTTTTCTTGTTAAATAAATATTTCACCTTTTGCTGATGGGCAGATATTCTATCAAACACCTACAGCCTGTCTTCATCTAGCTTATGGAGATACATGATCCTCTTATCCAAAGAATCACTGAAACTGGTGTCCTCAATAGCTTTCATCAAATGCAAAGCTGGTAGTTCAACTGTCACCAATAATTGGGCTTCCACACCATACACTACTTGAAAAGGGGACATCTCAATTGCACTTTTGGGTGTAATTCTATCTTCCCAGAGAGCATCATAGAGCTTCTTGTGCCAGTTTCTCTGAGATTCATTTTTTAAGTTTTCTTACAATGGTCACCAAATTTTTGTTTGTTGATTTTGCCTATCCATTCCCTTGAGGATGGTAATCTAAAGAATGAGCAAGGGAAATACCATATCCATAGCAAAAATCCATCATCTCAGCAGAATAAAAATTTGAAGCATTATCAGTCACGATCTTGTTTGGTACTCCAAACCTTATCAGGATGTTTTATTTGATAAAATTACATAGTACCTTTGAAGTAGTATTTTTAACTAGGATGGCTTCTACCCACTTAGTGAAATAATCTATGGCAGTCAAAACATGAGTATGTCCTACACTCGAAGATGGGTTGAGTGTTCTAATGAAATCCAAACCCCACTGTTGAAAGGGTTCTTTAGTCACAACTGGCTTGAGTGGCAAAGCAACTAACTTTGGTCTTCCCACAAAGGTTTGACAAGCTTCACATTTGTCAACCCACTTTGATGCATCCTTAAACAAAGTAGGCCAATAGTACCATACACGAAGAATTTTGTGAGTAGTAATGGCAGATGAGAAATGACCCCCACAGGCTTGGTCATGGAAATCTGAGAACAACTTCTTCTGTTGCAATTTGTCAACACACTTCAAGAATCTTCCATCCACTCCACGTTTGAACAAAACATTTTCCCATAACATGTACTATGCTAACCTTAGCTTGATAGCTCTCTTCTCCTTGTCAGTCAAACAAGATGAAAATTCACCATAGGTGAGAAAGTGAGCAATATCAGCATACCATTCATCTATTGAGCTGAGGAATAGAACAATAGGGATATCAACTTCATCCTGAGGTGCTTCATGACTAGCTCCCTTGGAAATGAGTTCACACATGCCTTTACCTCGAACTAGTTTTGTTGGTCTGATGTCAAGATCATACTCTTGAACCTTTGCTACCCAATTTCCTCTTTTTGTTTCGAACTCTTGTTGTGTAAGAATAGACTTCATAGTCATATCGGGAACAAGCACAATAGAGTGAGAGTTAAGAATATAAAATCGAAACTACTTAACAACTTTAACCACTACAAAAGCATGTTGCTCCATCATAGTATACTTTAACTCATGAGTTTTTAGAATATAAGTTATAACTCATGAATATAATGGGGAGCTCATGATCTTCAGAATATTTCTGAGTTAACACAAAGGCCAAGGCACTCTCTGTGGCATAACAATAGATAATAAAATCTTTGCTAAAAGATGGACATGCTAAGATAGGAGTCTTAGAAATGGCTTTCTTAATGCCCTCAAATGCTTCATTTCCTTGAGATGACCAACCAAACGTCTGCTTTCCCTTCATCATTTGGGAAATGTTCAAAGTCAGCTCTACAAAATCAGGGATGAATCTTCTCAGGAAGTTGATTTTACCAAAGAAAGAGCGCACTCCCTTTTTACTTGTGGGGAGAGGAATCTGCTAAATAGCTAGAAATCATTTAGGATCAATCTTGATTCCATCTTTGGAGACAACATGTCCCAACAAATTTCCCTTCGTGACACAAAATATAGATTTCTTGAGATTCAAAGAGACTCCATGTTCTCTGCATTTCAAGAGGACCATTTCTAGATGTTGAAAGTGATCCACTCTAGATTTGGAAAACATAGTCAAATCATATAGATACACAACAATACATTTTCCTTTTAGGATTCCAAAGGAAAAATCCATAGCTCTCTGGAAGGTAGCACCAACATTAATGAGACCAAAGGGCATCCTCTTGCAGGAAAAATTACCCCAAGGAGTGGTAAAGGCAATCTTGTGCTGATCTGTAGTGTTAACTTCTACTTGGTTATATCCCGAGAATCCATCCTACATGGACAACATCTTTGCACCTATAACAGCTTGCAACACCTAGTCCATCATGGGTAGGGGGTAGTTATCCTTCAAAGAAGCTTGATTCAGATTCCTGAAATCAACATAGATCCGAATCTCACCATTTTTCTTCCTGACAGGCACAATATTAGCAATCCATGTTGAATGATGAATGGGAAAGATAATCTTAGCCTTCAATAACTTCTATATTTCTTGGAAAATGGTGTTAGCAATTTTTGGATTGTACTGCCTTTGCTTCCGCTTGAAAGGCTTGATCCCAGGTTTGAGGGGAATGAAATGTTACATTTATTTTGGCTGAAAATCCTTCATATCATTGTAAGAATAAGTAAGGAGATTAATGTACTTACTGAAAAGATCCACCACCTTCTTCTTCTCTTTGTGGGTACAAAACTTTCCAATTTTCACCATTTTGGGCTCAGCAGAGTTCCCAATATTAATCTTTTCATATTCAACAGATTGTTGGGGTCCTGTGGAAGCTCTGGAATTGACATATCTATCTTTTTTATCAAAAAATTCCTCCAAGCTTACCAGCCCTCTAGGGATCTTGTTACCTTTTAGCTTGATGCATCCATCTTGATCTGTCTCCTCTTTGACACCTTCTTCGATGGAAGACACACTCTCACGAGGCAGATTGTCACCTCCTTCAAAATACAATTGTTCAAAGTTATCCCTGAGCTCCAGGAAAGAGATTAAATGCTAATCATCATTGAAAACTTGCCAGTTGCTTGCATTATCCGGTACACTTGGTCTATGGATCATTTCAATGGTGAATTTTACCGTGAGAGAAGTCAGGATGAGGTATCAGCAAAGACCCTGAAATAGCTATGGAATCAGCCCTGGTGTTCTTTTCCCTTGGCACTGCTTTGATGGAGAAGGCATCAAGAAATTCAATAGAATCCCAAACCAGGTTTCTGTAGTACTTCAAACTTCTATTCTTTACTTGGAATATATCTATGACTTGTTTAACAACCAGTTTCGCATCTCCACGAGCCATAAGATTCTTCACACCTCTCTCTTTTGCCACATTTAGTCCAAGTATGAGAGCTTCATATTCTGTTGTGTTATTTGTATTTTCAAACTGTAGTTTGAGTGAGAAAGGATGAATCTTTCCTTCTGGGGATATCAATACCACACCAGCCCCAGCTCCAGCTGAGGAGAAAATTCCATCAAATTCCAAATTCCAAATGCTATTAGGATCATGAAGTACTTCTTTGGGATGTTCTGCCTCATCTTGTGACATGATCATATAGTTACCATGCCCAATATCTTCATAAAGTATTTGTGCTTTGGGATCATCCGTATTTTGCACAATATACTCAGTTTGCTTCTCAAGCAACAACTTCTTCATCTTTCCATTGACTGGTATAAGGGCATGTGACCAATCCATTTGAATTTCTCATCCCACGTCCTTACAGAAGTTCCTACTCAACAACATGCCATATGAAGGAGGGATATCAGCCACTAGAATAGTAACTAAAACATTTTTCTCAGGCAAGGCAGCAAAATCTACTTGTGCATCCTGAATTCTTCCAACTAAGGGCACCTCCATACTTTCCATGGAATAACAAGAACCATAAGTGCATGTGAGGGTAAGACCCAAAGCATGAGCCACTTTGGCAGGCATTACATTGTCTAAAGCTCCTGAGTCTATGACACAGTTGCTAAGCCTATGGCCTGCTATAAGGAGGGTCACATAAAATGGTTTGATTTTATCATTAGGTGAGGTGACTGCAGCCACAAGATTTGGTTGGGGTGTAGAAGATGGAGTAGGAAAAATACCTTTAGAAGTGTTAGATGAATTCTTGGAATGGGAATTGACAAAGTGGACCATTTTAGCAAAGGATTTTGGATGGGTCTGATAATACTCAGCCTCGAAAATCTGGATCTTTGCATTTTTAAGATGATCGATGATATCAAAAGATCCAGAAGTGGATGGGGAATCATCACTAGGAATCTTAGGCCTATCAGGTTTTGAAGCTAGAGAAAAAGAAGTTTTAGAAGTAGGAGTAGGAGAAGAAGAATTAGCAGAACTGACCTTTTGTGTGGATGCAGTGGGAACAAGGGATCCTCTTCTCACCACCACTGGAATAGTTGTCAGATACTCAGATTTTTTAGCAGGCTGCATCACTTTTTATTTCTTATTGGTCTGCTCCTGGGTCATAACAACATATGACTCACTATTCATCTCTGCCACTACTTCATCATAATCATCTTCTCCATCAATGCCCTCAGTAGTAAGAAAATTAACTTGAGATCCATCAAGTTCTTCCAGTTCTTCATCAACCTCTTCTTTAGGTTCTTCAAAATCTTCATTAAATTCTTCATCATCAGGTTCTTCAATCTCACAAGTTGCATTAACAGGGACCTTGATGGGTGGTCCTTCAATTTCTAGTCTTGTCTGAGAAGAAGGACAAATAGTTTCTAGGATGAAAATTCCTCCTTGGAATATCTTGATAAGGAGCATCCTGGGCCAATTGTTTCTTGATGGAAATGAGGTCATTAGCAAGCTTCTTTACTAATTGATCTACATTAGCTCCAGGGGTAGAGGAAGAGGAGGAAGAAGCTTTAGATTTGGAAGGATCTCTTTTCAATTTACCAGACATGATCAGGTCATCTTCAACACTCACGGCTAATCTCTGATCAACATCCAAAGTTGCATGATTTTCTCTTCTCAGCACATAACTCACTTCAGGAAATTGAGCGTTTAGGAAGAAACATTTTTGAATTTGATCCACAAGTCGGGTGTCTTGTGGGATCTTATTAATCAGCTTATTGAACTTGGCCAAAAATTCTCTGATGGGCTCCTATGGTTCTTTCTTGATTTGAGAAATCTGGGCTAGTAAAGCATGCACATCTTCAGCAGGTTTGAAACAATTTTCAAATCTAGTTCTCATGGTGGTCCAATTAGTGATGGCCCCAGCGGGGAGATGATAAAACCAATCTATTGCATTGTCCTGTAAAGTCTCCACAAAAATCCTCACAGAGACATCCTCATGTTCAACTCCAAGGACTCCACATGCAACTATGAAGGCTGCAATGTGTTCATCAAGATGTACCTTACCATCACCTCTGAACTTGGGAAAGTTCTTCTTGTTTCCCCTGGGTAACTCATGCAAAGGTTAAGGAAGGCCGAGAGGCCCAAATCATTGACCCCAAGGTAATGGAACTGCCATCCTTGGAAAAATCATTTGAAGGGGAACTGAAACACTAGCAAGAACCAAATCACAAAGATTAGGGATGTGTTGCTCTTGAGGGACACTACTCCTAGAAGCTCTGTCTTCAACAGGTGGTGTGCTTGCAGAAAGAGTCCTTCTCTCTCTCTCTCTCCTTGTTGAAGGAAGGGGAAAGCCTTGCTGCTCTAGGAGTTGAAACTGTGAATCTTCAATTCCAAGAGCCCTTCTACCACAGGTAAACCTTAGAGTCACCAGATCAGAAAAATGATCAAGAAATTTTTCTTTAAAAACTGGAATTCATTAAAACGAATCCCTAGTAGAGTTGCCAAAAACTGTTGGTTGTCAAAATAGGACTTTAATGAAAGCAATAGTCAGGGGACAAAATTCCCTCCTCTTTGATGGGAGAGGTGCCCTTATTGAAAGTAAAAAACTATTCACAAATGTACAACTTTTAATTTCAATGAGGAACTCAGATATCATGAAAGTGTTTTAAATTCCAAGATAGATTATCAATACAAAAGAACAAAAGAACTAAGGAAGGGGAAAGGTAGAATAACACTCTTCAGGAAGTATAGATAGCAAAATAGTTCCCTATAAATGTTGAACTAGGATAGTATAGAATATAATCATTTGTATAAAAACTATTAGATGTTATTTTGCAAACACAAAGTTCCAGAGATAACACCACAAGAATAGGAAGCTTCTCAGTGTAAATAGATAAATGATTCAATAATTTGTAACAGATAAGAAGGAATGAATAGACACAGACAAAAGTAGAAAGGAAAATATCCTTGTATTGATAGCTTTTGACTCTTTTACACTTTCAAAAATAATCAGAGTTCAAGCCCCCTTTGAAATGGTGAGGAGAGCTCATTATATAATTTACAAATTGGTTACACTTGGTAACTGTTTCTTTTAATTAAAAGATTAATTAAGTAAATGCATAACACAAAGTCATTAATTAAATTACAAGGAGCTTAGCACTAAAAATAGAAGAAGAGAAAGAACGGCTAAAAGAAGAGACATCCGATTATGGCTGAGGAAGGCCCACTGATTTGAGAATCCGATGCCTAAATCTTTTCAATGCTTCCACTATTTCCATGCCTCTTGGAATTGTGGTGTTGGAGGTGACATGTGTCCACGTTCCTAGACATTTCTCCATATCTTTATCAAACAGTATGTTCCAGATATTATTTATTAGCTTAGCTGAATGGATGGAACAAATGTCTTCCATCTTCTCTTTGATAAATGACTCCTCTTTAAACAAATCATCCTTGTAAAAAGTTCTGAACTGAGCCTTGATTTCTTGAAGAGAGAAGGGAACACTTGTAGTTTCATCCTGAAGATGGCAGTGAATATCTTTGAAGGCTGATGAGACACAAATTTTAAAAGATTCTCCCTTTTGCCACACATTCCTCAATTCTCCCAGTGCTTCTTCCAGAACCTTTATCTTCCACTCAACACTGAAAATCCATGTCTTTGACAAGTTATTCTTGGCATCATCAAATACCTTGTTGACCAACAGGATCTTCTCATCAGCTTGGCACATTAGGTGAAGATCTGTAATACAACTACTCTAGACCTTCAGTTCTTTATCCATGGCTTTGATTGAGGAAGAGAGTTTATGCTGCAAATTAATCACTTTTTCATTGGGTTTGAAGGCTTCCTCAATGAAGTTCAAACCTGCTATAATCATATCATCCACCATAGCTTCCACAACCTTCCCATAAGTTGAATAATTGTATATGTCTTTGATGCTCTGAACTTCATCTTGGCTGAGAATCATGGGGGATGGGAGAGCAGCCAGTGGGGCTGGATCCAAAAATTTATCCTTGACCAACAAAGATTTGATAAAGTTGGAAAGAACTTGATTCTGTTCTTCCAACTGCTCTATGGTCTGCTTGCCTTTCTCAACCCGTTCAATAACCTTAGTTACTATTTCCTGAAGGATATGAACTTCACTCTCAGGAGTGGATTCTCCCATTGGGATCCTGGAAAGCTCCAAATCAGAGACCAAAAGATCCTTCTTTGCTTTATCAACCTTATGCTTTGCAACCTCCATGAACTGCTAGCCCTGAGCATCAGTTACTAATCTTGAAGTAATCTTTTCTCTCTTTGCTGGAGGAGGAGTGAAACTCAATAGAGCTGCTACATCATCAAAATCTGGCCCTATTAAATGAGAAGAAGATTTCCTCTTCTTACTGTCAACCAAGGGCTACACCCAGGTAAAGGTAGAAGAAGAAGAGGAAGGAACAAGAGGCTCAAGAGAAAGTGAACTCATGGCACTCAAATTATTAACCACTGTTTCCTCCAGTAGAGAAGTACTTGAGACCTCAGGAACTTCCTTTTCTAAGGAGTCTACTATACTAGGAGCTTCAGTACTTAGAACCTCTTTTCCTTCTTCAACAGTGGTTTTAGGAGCTCCTACAGGGTCTGGCACTTCACCATCATCACTTTCACTAAGAACAATAATGTTCTTCAGCCTTGAAGGAAATTCTGACCACTCCGGAAGAGATTCTTCCTCAATTGGTTATTTCTTAACCTCTTTAATCTTCTTTTGATACACTTGAGTGGAAGAAGGAGTAGATGATTCAGGCTCTTTTATTGAAGAATAAGGAGGGGTTTACTCAGGTACCTGAGTACTGGGTGTATGTACTTCCTTCATAGGTGTGGAAGTTTCTCTTAAAGGAGATCTTCCCTGGATTTTTTTGAATTCACAAACTTTCCTGTCAAACCAAACTTTAGTTCTGAAGAGGACGGGGGAAATTATCTCACTCAAATCATCTTTCTCCTTCACATACCAATCTAGGGTTTTTAGAGGTGTTTGCTTGATGGATATTTCATACTCAAAGGATTGCAAGCCCTCATCATCATCCTTAAGCCCTTCAGGAAAATGGTAGAGATTGAGATCTATAATTTATCGTAGAGAGAGTCTGCCATAATGCCTCCTTCTGGCTTCAAAATCATTAGCACGATCAACCCAGTAATCCTCAGTGTCTGGTTTATGATGATAAGTTATTATGAGGTTATGATCAATAAATTTCCTCATATCAAAACAAGTCCTGGGTCTGAGAAATGGATAGTGAGAGGAGCAATAGCCTTTTCTATGTTTTGGGCATCTAGAGCTGTTTTGCATGTATAATTTCCTAGGGAGATAGGGAAATGAAGACCAGTGATCTTATTGTCTCTACAGGTTCTTTGTAGTTTATCAAGTTGTCTATACACCTCAACTAGAGCCATTTTATCATTACAAAACATGGGGAGCTTGAGGGGTGTAATTTCAAAGCAAGCTAACCTGATGTATGAGAATCTTCTAAAGTACATGAAGAAAGCTCCATACTTTGCTATCAGGGTCATATTTTCATCAAAGAATCTCTTAGCAATGTCACTCTCTAAGAGTCTCACAATATACACGGTGAAAGCATCATTAACCCTTCTGAAATTGTGATTGTTGGCCTCGACCGTAAACTGAGGGCAGTATGTGTAGATAGGCTCATCCTTCTTTCCATCCATGTAGGTGAAACCAAACCACTCCTGGGATGCAGCTAGGGTATACATGAGATAAGAAGTCATATAGAACTTCTTATTCTGTTAAACATTTGACAATTTCTCAGTCAGATTCATACAAATAATTTTAGCCCAATTTATATTATGCTTCCCCTCGCAGATGATATTTATAAAAGGGCACATCCAAAAATGAAATTCATTGGTGGAGGGCATTCCCATGATACGAGTGAGAAAACTGATGAAACCATATAACTCCTCATTGAAATCAACCCTAAATAATGCTTTGGAGAGTTGGGATGCTCCTTTTTTAGGGTTCTTTAACCATGACTTCGCTACTCGGGCCTTATATTTTTCATTGTCTTGATCGAATAGAGTCTGAGCTTGAGAAAGAGTGAGAACGATGGAGTATTCGGTCACAAGAATGCATAGGGCAGTAGTATCTAGTTTAGCAATTAATTCTCCATGGACATTAACAATCTCTCTGGTGTCTGGGTTAAAATGAGCTCCACAAGCAAGCACGGTGTCGGCATAATGCACAGAGATGGGAAAACCAGATGCATACGCAATTCCACTGTCACTGATCATTTGGGTCATGGAATTAGGGTTGGTGCATGTTAGTCTTCCCAAAAAATCACCAAAATCTAAGTGTTAAACCTCGTTATTTCCAATATCAGGTATAGAGGTCTCGCGATGCGACATATGTTCCTGCCCTTGAAATTTGATCTTCATTTTTGCAATGCACTGAGGGATGACCTTCCAATAAAAAATTTGTGATGAGAATGCAAAGAAATATAGGGAGATGATAAAATTACTAAATTGCAAGGATGCGGGTGAGAAAAAGCAAGTGAACAATGTGACAAATGCATAGGTGGTAGTCCCTTAAAATAGCGGTTCAGGAGAGAGAATATCATTAATGAGCATTAAATACACATTACACCAACTCGAAAAGATGAAATGCAGGAAAAGTAGAAAAAACTGGCCTGAACGATCTATGGGACATTGGGAAATGAGGGACGCAAATACACGATTCGGCCGACGCGGGTGATGTGGGGAAAGTGGGCCAAATGAGCACGGGAGGTCTAGGGACACATAAATGTGAGGGATGTGAAGACGTGATTTGGCCGATGCGGGTGATGTGGTGAACCAGTGAACAAAAATCCCATATGCATTTGGGATAGATGGGTCGAAAGTATGCGAAGAACCTGATGCAATCGAGGCGGGTGATCAGGGAAAAATAAATTTGGGTGAACTTGGGTCAAATGGGCTAAAAAGTTTCGATAAAACCGATAGATAAAGATTTGCGGGGAAAATGACCGATTGGTGAACAGAAAGCCTGGCGGAACTTAGGATAGATGGGACAAGAAAACGTAATGCAGCCGATGCGGGGAATTGGGTAACATGAAGTCCAAAGGAACTTTGGGACATGAGGGACAAAAATGTTTGACAGACCCGCAAGTTACTTAAAATGACCCCAAGAAATGGAATTTTCACTATCTTTTCAAATTTCCTCTTCACTAAAACATTAGCGAAGGGTGCCAACTCAAAATTTTCATATTTTTTTAACTCTTAAAAGAGGGGAATTTTGAGGGGACAACACCTTGGACATCTGGTTTCTCTCTTGCTCTATCTTAGGACACTACTCCTTTGATAACTTGAAATGGCCTGCCAAAGGAGTCCCAATCGGTTTAGCATCCTGCATAGTAAACCTCTCCAAGACTTTCTTAATGTACTCTTCTTGAGATAAACTCAGATTCCATTCCTTCCTATCTCGATATATCCTCATACCAAGGATTTGTTTGGCTACCCCCAAATCCTTCATAGCAAAGGATTCACTTAGCTGCTTCTTGAGTACTTCTATTTCCTACATGTTTTTACCTACAACCAACATATTCATCCACATACAGACAAAGGATAATATAACTGCCATCCCCAAATTTCTTTGTATACACGCAATGGTTAGAATGACATCTAATATAACCTTACTCCATCACGAAGATATCAAATTTCTTATATCATTGATGTGGAGCTTGTTTCAAGCCATACAAGCTCTTCTTCAGTTTACACACCATCTCCTCTTTACCTTTGACCTGATAACCCTCTGGCTGCTGCATATATAGGTCCTCCTCCAAATCACCATGGAGAAATGCAGTCTTTACATCAAGCTGTTCTAAGTGCAAGTCTCCTGCTGTAACTATTCCTAGAACAGTTCTAATAGAAGTCATTTTTACTACAGGAGAAAAAATCTCATAAAAATCTATACCTTTTTTCTGTGAAAACGCCTTGACCACCAACCGGGCCTTGTATATTTTCTTTCCTCATCCTTCCTCTTTGACTTTGAACATCCACTTGTTTTGTAATGCTCTTTTGCCTTCGAGTATCTTCACCAAATCCCATGTCTGGTTCTCCATGAGAGCCTGATGCTCCTCATCCATGGCTTTCTCCCACTTCTTCTTGGCATCTACCTACATTACTTCATCAAAGGTTTCTAGATCTCCATTATCAGTGAGTAATAAATAATAAAGATAAGGAGAAAAATGTTCAGGTTCTCTTCTTACCCTAGAATACCTCCTTAATATAAGAGTTTGGGGTTCCTGTTGAGAAGGTTCCTGAACTGATTCATGTGTCACTTTTCCATCCGGAAGATCCTCTACCGCTACATATTCTTTCTTGGATTCTTCCCTGTTTTCCTACAACTACTGCTTATACATGTATTTCTCATTAAAGACCACATCCCTAGATCGAATGATTTTATTTTCCTTAATACTCCAACATTTATATCCAAAGTCATCACCTCCATAACCAATGAAAGTACATTTTTCTAATTTAGCCTCTAGTTTGGTCCTATCATCCTTGTCTATATGGACAAACACCTCACATCCAAAGACTCTAAGAAATGAATGATCAAATTTCTTACCATACCAAGCCTCCTCAGGTATGCCTCCATCCAAGGCACTTGAGGGTCCTTTGTTTATCAAGTACACAGCTGTGCTCACCGCTTTTGCCCAAAAAGAAAGGGGCAATCCTGCATGTAACCTCATGCTCCTATCACGTACCATTATTGTTCTGTTCATCCTTTCTGACACCCCATTCTACTACGGAGTTCTTGGAACCGTATTTTTCCTTTGAATTCTATTCTTAGAGCAATAATCATCAAATTCATTGTTGCAATACTCCCCTCCATTATCTGACCTAAGACATTTTAGCTTAAGACCTGTTTCATTCTGTACCAAGGCTTTCCATTTAACAAAAGTGTCAAATACATCAGATTTGTTTCTAATACAATAAACCCAAACTTTCCTTGTTGCATCATCAATAAAAATAACATAATAACTTGACCCCCCAAGAGATGATACCTTATCCGTCCCCCATACATAAGAATGTACCAGCTCTAACTTACTCTCTTTCTTTGTAGGTCTAACCTTGAGAAACCTTACTCGCTTTTGTTTTCCATATATGCAGTCCTCATAGAACTCCAAACATGTTTCTATATATCTAGGCAAATCCTTCTTTATGATCTCCATGCCCTTATGGCTCATATGACTGAGCCTATAGTGCCACAATGTTGTATCTACTTTTGAAGACACAAGATTACAAACATTAGTGCTATAAGTAGTTAAATACAAGGTTCCAACCTTCTTACCTCTTGCCACCACAAGAGCACCCTTGGTAACCTTCCAATATTCCACTGTAAATATCATAGTACAACCATCACTTCCCAACATCCTTCAATAGCCAAGTATTCCCATTTTGCATCTTAACCTAAACAGAACCTTTTCCAACTATGTTGCAAGGCTCATCATCACCAATAAAAACATGCCCAAAATCTCCTTGAACATAATTAACAAAATAATGCCTATGTGGAGTAGCATGGAAAGAAGCCCCTGAATCTAAAACCCAATAGTCAGTAATATTGTGCAAAGAAAGAATCAAAGCATCCTGACATACATTACCTGTTGCCACATTTACGTCCTTGTTTTCTTCATGTTGTTTCTTCTTGTCTCGAAGCTCCCAACAGTCCTCCTTTGAATGCCCAGACTTTCCGCAGTGCCAACATACTATCTTTCTTTTAGATTTTGACCTTGCCTAATCCTTTGATTTTCCATGGCTTCCTCTATTCTTCTATCTCTCTCTAGTTTCCACTGTCAAATCAATCCCTGAAGTAGAAGATTCTCCAGAGATTTTTCTTCACATTTCCTCACTTAGAATCACCCCTACAACATTCTCAAACTTTAACTTTGAGTTAGCTGGAACCGAGTTGCTTACCGCCATTACTAGGCTATTTCAACTCTTAGGTAAAGAGCACAGAACTAATAAATCCCTAACTTCTTCATAAAATTCTATTGTAACCGAAGCTAGCATATTTACAACCATATTAAAATCATTTAAATGATTTGCTACTGAACCATTCTCAGAAATCTTCATATCAAACAAAATTTTCATCAAAAATATCTTATTAGAGGCAAAGGGTTTTTCATACAACTTCCCTAATGCATCCATTAGTTCTTTTGTAGTATTTTCCTTTGAAACATTAAATAATACCAAAGATGCAAGACATAGCCGAATTGTCCCAAGTTCCTTCCTATCTAGCAAATCCCATTCCGCATCCATCATGCTCGAGTTTGTTCACCTTCTTAGAAAATGGAATATAAAGATCCTTCTGATAGAGGTAATCTTCCATCGGCATCCTCCAAAGACTGAAATTCTTCCACTTGAATTTATTAACCCTAGATCTTCCATCATCTGCCATAGCTCCCACTCAAGATAAAACTTTCCCTGTGATTCAACACTTCAATAAACCAAACCAGGCTTTGATACCAGTTTTTAGGAAATAAAGGATAAAATATGTGGAATAATCCCTCATAGAATCGTAATAGTAGAAACTAATATGCAGAAAATATTATGAATCTCAAATAAAAGTGCAGAATAAAATAACACAACACAAAGGGATGGTGTTTAACATGGTTCACCCAATTTGGGCTACGTCCACTAAGAATCACTTGCTCAGATTTTATTACAATCCAGTGCTCTCTTAATACAATACCCAAATCTGTTGGGAGCTATGCTCAACAAACTCTACAGAATTCACACCTGAATTCAAAAAAACATTTTCAAGTGTTACATCTATCTACCATATGCACAAAACCATATAAATAGACAACTGCTTAAGCAGTTTTACAAAACAGTGGGTATCAAAACCATGGGCCAAAAACCGTCCCATAAACCTATGGGTCAAAATCCCACCCATATGAGAAAATAAACAATGCCACCTCCTCCATCAATACCACCATTCCGAGTCAAAGTTACAACAAGAGGAAAAAATACCATTGGTAAACACATGACACTTTCGGCCCCTGGCGGGACACTGAACATTCCTTTCGACTTTCCCAATATCTCTTTTTATGGCTTGCCCAACACAATGGGAAAATTAATTTTAAATCAAATTAATTTATATGAATATTTTTTGAGAATTTATAGTAATGACCCAATAGGTTTTTTTTATACACATGATATGATTCAGGGCTCGCAGGTATGTTTCCGTTTCGATGTATTTATTTTAACATTGATATATATCAATTTCTTGTCAATTTTCAATCTTTTAAATCTCTTCTAATTTTGATATAAATTTATTTTATCACAAATAAGATCAGGGAACACAATGATAAAAAGAGGTAGCATAAGGACCTCAAGCCTCAATCCCACCATCCTCTCCATCATCCTCTTTAGATAGTGACTAGTTGACTACATTTTATTTAGATAACCTGATTGCTAATGAATGTGAAGCCCATGTCCAAGAATATGTTATGCCTACACTAAATCAGCTCAAACAGTGGGAGCGAAGGGCTAAAGTGTTATTTAAGGAGATAAAGAATCATTTTGATAATCGTAGCCAAAGGTATAGTTTATATGTTGCAGTCTAAAACCATCTTGTTAAGAAATATGTCTTACTGAAACAAGCACAAGGTGGGACTGTAACATATAACAATTGTTATCAAGAAAATGTTTTAAATAAAGTACTAAATAAATTAGAAAATATTAACGTTGAAGCCGAAGCATATTTCAACAAATGGTCAAAGGACATGTTAGGAATAATCCCTCATAGAATCGCAACAGTAGAAAATAATATACAAAAAATATTACATATCTCAAATAAAAGTGCATAACAAAATAACACAACACAAAGAGACAATATTTAACGTGGTTCACCCAATTTGGGCTACATCCACTAAGAATCACTTACTCAAATTTTATTATAAGCCACTGCTCTCTCAATACAATACCCGAATCTATTTGGAGCTATGCTCAACAAACACTACAGAAGTCACACCCGAATTCAAAACACATATGAAATTGTTACATCTATCTACCATATGCACGAAACCATATAAATAGACAACTGCTTAAGTAGTTTTACAAAACAAAACCATGGCCAAAAACCATCCCATAAACCTTTGGGTCAAAATCCCGCCCATATGAGAAAATCACGCTTCCCGGTATATCGGGCACGTTTTAAGGCCCAAAAAAAAATTCTTGCAAGCTGCGCCCACAAACCCCGGTGAGACAACTATGGAAAGTGTACAGTACTCTTAGTGTACAGTCTTCAACATTTTCTCCCATGAAAACAGGCTCCACAACCTAATAAGACAAGTATTTGGTGGAAATTGCAAATGTTGAAAGAGATAGAGTTGTTGTAAGTATATGAGCTCAACGTTTAGTAATATGTTTTAATTGAGCTCAATGTTTTTGTTGCAGTTAAAATATGAAAACTTAAAAATTCAAGAAAAGGTGCTCCAAGTTCACTTGGAAACAGCTAAGAAAATTTTATCCACAACAATGCAACTTAAGTAGACTATTGTTTTGGTTAACAAGCAAAACAATACTTTGAAGCAGATTATTAAAGAGAACAACATGGATGAAGATATTTTGTTCAAGGAAAAGGTAGTTGCAGATCCTTATTTTTTATCCTATGGAGATGCTTCAAAGGAAGATGAAGCAATAGTTAAGAACTTAAACATTGTTGTGGAGAATCTTGTTAATTCTGGAATTCTTGAAGCAGAGAATAGAGCAACAAACTTTGGGAAAAGTGACATAGAAGTAGCAATAAAACAGAAAAGGAAAGTGCTAGTGGGTGTGGGGAAGCTGTTAATGTTTGAGCATATAATACAAGTGTAATTGTATTTGTTGAAAAGTGTTTACAAAACTTAAAACTTGAAAAATGTTGAAGTTTGTTTGAACTTGAAACTTGAATATTTGTTTAACTTGAAGAATGTTTAAAGTTGAATATACGTTGCAATGGTTTTCATGGAATCTCATTTTTTTACACGTATTATCTTGCAATCTAGAATTTATATTTTGTTATATATAGAAATTCTAGATTGTGAACTTTACTGATATCAAAATATGTATGGAATGCATTTACTTTAATGTTGAAAGTTTAATTATTTACAATGTAATGTTTTCATGGAATATCATTTTTTTACACATAATTTAATTGACTACCTCATTTCACATGACCCAAGTACCTTCAATATTTCATGTTTCCATAAATACACAACTATTGATATAAAATCTTAATGAAGCAGACTGATGAGATGATTCTCTTCCACTTAATACAACAAAATATTCTTCTCTCTACTTGTAAAATTTGAACTCTGTAACAGGTTTCTTCACATTACCTCTATAACCCTTCTTAAAATCCTTAGGAAGAATCACATAACAATTTTTCCTTAGGAAGAATCACCTCTGTGTAGTGTGTGCACGTTGCAATGGTTTTTATGGAATCTCATTTTTTACACGTATTATGTTGCAATCTAGAATTTATATTTTGTTATATATAGTCTTATAAAAAATTTAGATTGTGAATATGTATGGAATGCATTTGCTTTAATGTTGAAAGTTTAATTATTTACAATGCAAAATATGTAAAATGAATGTATAATATTTACACTTTATTTATTATTATCTTACGTCTAATTACGATATTTAAAAAATATTATTCCAAAAATGCATGTCACAAACACTACATCAAAGCAGTTTGAAAATACCAAAATAAATAAAACAGAATTATTATAAATCCAAGTATGAGAGGGTTTAAGGTACCTCTAGATGGGTGACAATGTATATGGGCACAAAATGAGAAATCCTCCTTCACAACTGTCAGCTAGATGACCTGCAAATCAAGAGAACTCAACACGAAAAATGGATTAGTATATAGATGGGTGGGTTTGGCTGACAATGTCAGTCCTGAGAAGTGAGAGCTTCCTAGGATGGATATCAACCCATGTTTTCGATAAATAAAAGATAAAATATTGATTGATTGGATGAAGCAAGATCTGAGATAAGACAAAAACTAAAATACAATGAAGATAAATTAAAGTAAAATGCAAATCTGATCTAAGAAAATTAAATCAAACTTGTGCATGTTGATGGCGACACAAGTGTCAAGAATGCAGTGCCAGTTGACGGTGACAATGGAGCAGATCAACTGGAAGTATGGAACAATAGACAAAAAATGCTGATCTGAATGCCTTGCAAAATAGTATTCCAAAATTGCATGTCACAAACACAACATCAAAGTAGTTTGAAAATACCAAATTACTAATTAAATAAAATAAATTATTATAAATAATTGTATTTGAATAAATGTAAGTATATACCTATAACATCTTAAATGATAACTAGAGCTGAAACAATCCATTTTTAATAGCCTCCTCATAGTCGATATTTGCACCAGAGTTAGAGGACACACTAAATCCAATCTCATTACAATTGTATTACGTCTAACTATAAAAAATTATATTTGAATCTATTACTATGAAATTGAATACATAAAAAAATTTAAAATTTCAGGTGAAAAACAATAAATGTAAGGTCAAGGTGATACCTATAAGTTTTGAAATCATATTTAGAGCTGAAACAATCCATTTTCAATAGCTTCTTCATAGTCGATATTTGCATCGAAAGAGTTTTAGGACGCACCAATTCCAACTCATCATTGAGAACATTTAGTTGTAGTTGTGTTGGGTTTAACAATCATCTTGAAACCACAGTCAGGGACATTATAAGTGCACTTTCTCTCTCAAAAGGAAATTTGTCCCAGAAGTAAATGGAAAAACAAATCATATAACTTTCTAATTGTTTATCCAACCTAGTTTCTGGAATGTTTTGATACTTAAAAGACTATAAATCATAAAGCAATGAAAAGAATTTTATTTCCTCATGGGAGAAGGAAGAAAACAACAATGCTTTTTGGAAATATAGATATCCAGTATTTCACCTACTCACATTGAACCAAAGTATTAGAAAATGATCAATTACTTCACCACCGATGCATAGATAAGAACACAGTTCTAGAATATTACACAAACCAGAATCTTCTAACAATGGAAAACAAATGATCCAATTGAATCGGAGCCTACGAAAGAGAAAGATATGTCCAAGAAGAAAGAGAAAAACGGCTCTGTTATTGAATTACTGTCAAAATTTACAACTTTCCACAGAAATCCAGACATGTTTCCCTTGGCCAAAGCCAGTTGCATATTTATAAAATTCCAGTGTCAAAGATAGCTTTGTCCCCAAAAGAGAAGAAATTCGAAAGGGATCAAATCTTCGGGCTCAAACTCTTTTGGAAATGAGTCATGAAAAATCACACTCATGTAACCTGGAGGTTCAGACAAAGGTGAAGATTTTGTCAGTTCGAGCAGTGATCCAAGTACGACGCACCTCAATGATTTAAATCCAAAGGGGTAGACCTTCATGAGCGTCCAAGCATTTCCACCTTTTAAGCCTCAAAAGTTTCATAGCCACTGGAAAGTGCTTCAACTTAGCAGATAAGTTGTCAAGTATCCCTAAGCGACACTTTATCCGTATGAACCCATAAAATCCACTTTGTGATGATCAAACAAACGTCAGGTCCCCACGTGTCTTAAGCCCAAAATGGACTGGCTTCAAAAAATTCAGAAAGGCATCTCATGAAGGAATGAAAAAATCAGAGAGAAAAGAAAGGAGAATGATCAATTTTTGAAGCCACATGTAGAGCTCTGGCATTAATGGGATAAAAACTAAAAGAGGGCATTCGGCTAACTTTTCCCCCTTTTACCTTCAAATTTGAACCCTACAGAGTGGCAAGCAAATCTAAGCAACGATGGTTTCCAAGATAATATTTCATTTCTTGACATTTGGGAAAAAAGGGCATTTTCTCGATTTGCAGAGCCCCCCCCACAGCTCTACGGCTGGAACGTGGCATCATCTGGTGGATGAGGATATGTCAATTCAAATATGCCATTTAAACTCTTTCCAAGTTAACAAAAGGCTCAAATTCTCAAGAAATCTTTGTTGGCCTGCTTTGACTTTTCAATGTGAACACGTGGCACCATGCGATTGGTTGCGGCAAGGAATGCGCTTCTGCCAATCTTTATCTAAATCAAGCAAACGGAGAAGCCAATGTCAACTTTTCCCTCGAAAGTCTGTGCCTCTACCACCCTTGTACATTCAACATAGGCCACATGTCTCCTAAGTTTGCGGGCCTCAACTTAAAATTTATCCTTAGCCTTGGGCAGGGCCATAGGATTTTATACATGAATTTCGCCCTTTGTGGATACAAGGCTAAATTGACTCCCAAAGTCTCCCACCAGTCCACCAAAGCACCTATGAACTGAAAATCTCAACCACGTATCCCTATTGCCATTCTTCAACAATGGAACCTGATTGGTTGCGGGGAAGTGCCTCACTTTTTACTGTTTTGAGAAAGGGGAATGCAATTCCAACTTTTCCCCCAACATTCTACACCTCCGTCATTAACTTTTCAATGTCAACACGTTTCCTCTCTGATTTGGGGTGCCATACAATGGCCAAATAAGCTTAGCAAATTTTTCCTTTTGCTGTAAGACATAGATGGCATAAAATGGCTCCAAACTCGCCCTACGAACTCAAGCTAAAATTGATCCAACCAATCAGGGACTCATTGTAAGATGCGGGGAAAATCTAACATTTGTTCCTCAGGGTCACCAAAAAGTGATAAGTTGAAAAATAAACTCGTCCAACCACATGTAAATGGAACAAACGCGTAGTCTTGCTCATATCGAGCAAGTTTGATGGGAAAACTTCCTAGCAGGAAATGGGAATAACATGTTTTCCCGATGATTTGATTTCCATCCTTTCTCTACAAAAGGTTAAAAACAAAATATGCCTCTTTCACGCATTCTAAGGGCTGTAAATGTTTTGGAACTGAAATCATTTACATCCATTGAAAATAGGTAAAATGTTTTAATGGCAGCAGACTGAGGAAAATGATTAAAAATTCATGGGAAAAGAAAACAAGCGTTTGAGGAGTTTAAAACACAAATTTCTTCCATGGCAGGGATCCAATTTTCATGAATTTAGATTTGATCATCCACTGGGGAAAATTGAGAGGAAAACAATTGGGTATTATCAACACCTCTTCTTTAAGCAAGTGAATTCCAATGTGCAATTGCTTATATCAAAAGGAAATGTGTCCACAGAGTAGCGCGAAACATACAACCTCATGCAAAATTCTATATTTTTATCCAACTTGTTTCTTAGTTTTGATTAAGAGATGGTTATAAACGATAAAGCACTGAAAAACCTTTTCATCCTCCACGAATCCCAAAATCATTTTTTGACACAACTCGTATAATCTAAAATATTCACTTATGTCTTTCTGTAACACACTACTTTGGTAGATTTTTCACCAAAGCCTTGTAATTGTACCACTCTCGCGAGGTTCATTTAAAAAATGATATTGGCTAACCAATTTTGTTGCAAAATCAGATGATTGAGACTTTATTAAGTCAACATTAATTATACCTTTGATTTCAATACCATTGACCTCTGATGTTTTGGTGAAATGATCCATTATTGTACCCATGGATTTATGAAAAAACTTACTTACAAAATCTGCATGACCACCTTCAATATTCCAAAAATTTGGATTCATCACTCCCATAGCTTTAAGAATTTAATCTTTATTGAAACATTCTCTGATTTTGGAAGCTAAGGATTGTACAATTATTTTTTTAAATTCGTGTATCAACTGTAACATAATCAAACAGAACATGATTCATAGGAACTTCTTCTCTTTCCTATCCTGTAATATATTGACATTTTTACAAAATGTGTAGTGGTATCTTCTTCCCATTAACATTTATACCAAGGTGATCATGGATATTAAATCTCAAATAATTATTGGGATTCTTAAGATTTAATAAAACTTTCCAATTATCAAAAACATGTGCATCACAAATTTGTTCTGACAAGTACAAGACATCAATATTTGTACATGCCCACTTTCTCAACCATATAAAATCAACAATATAGATTGATCTCTCTTGTGCATGCTTCATCAATGTATTGATCTCCTTCAACATTGGAAGAATGTCAACCAATGTAAGCAATGTTTCCATATCTATTAAACGGAACAAAAAATCCTTAGCCCTGTCAACTTCATGATGATATTTGTGCATGAAACCAATCAACGATGGATACTCCTCACGAAATCTACATGCAAACTCATACAAAGAAATCCACCTTCTATCAACATCCTTTACAAGTTTTTTGCTATCTGTAATTCTAATTGCAAATTTTTGAAAACCAAGAAATCACTTTGGACTGCTTTACATTTAGGCATGCAGTTCTTTGATAAGGTCTTCTACTTTTGCAACATTTTCAAATTTTCTAACTATTTTATATGCTAGATTCATTATGTGAGCCATACAAGGAATTGCAAGCATATAAGGGGCTACGAATTTTTGCAATCGAACACACAACCCAATTCAATGACCCTGCATAAATGATGCACCATCTACACCAACACATACCGACTTCATAGCAATTTCATAATCAGTCATGCCAGTAATATCTTTCAAAAGAGAAACAACTATTTTATATAGGTTTTCGGCATTGCAATTTTCAACCATTTTTTGTACAACCAATAGATGTGGTTACCTTATGTTATTTTCTAAAGTATAAACATGGATACATACCCATGAGGTTTTGTCAACTACTGTTAGTTCATCAATTGATAGAGAGATAAACTTTGCATTTTTTAAAATCTCATTCAAATATTCATTTTCAATCATTGCAAGGCATTTAGCCATTTCTCATTATTGTCTGACCAATGAGACCAAGGAATGTTGTGCATTCCATTATATTGATAGAAAACTTTGAAATTAATGAATTTTGAAATTGGTATTCCCTTCTTAAGGATGTGGAATAGGGTAGAGAACTGTATGCTTTTAGCATGCAAAATTGAGTGAATCACCTTACCAATTTGTGATGTGATTGTTTCAGCCTTTTCCATGAGATGTTTGCATCTTTTCTACACAGCTTCATACTCTGCAGTGTATTTAACATGCATACATTATTTATAGTTTTCCATCTGTGTGTTTTTTTATTTTCTGGCCATCCTCCTACTGTAAAGTCACATATTGTTTTCTACAATGTTTTTCAATTGTGTCCAACTTTAGCTGTTTTCCCAGTATCCATGTACATATTATACATGTACATTCAGATGGGATATCTTCAGGATTAGCTGGTTTTACAAGTTCAATAAAAGTAAATTTGACAGCTCACTCAAACTTATATGTCCTACCAAGAGTCCACATATTATTGTTTGCTTTCAAATCTTTACTTTTAAGAGAATTTTTTTTACGAATATCATGATCATCTGGTTTCCTCTTTTGTGAACCAAAAATTTCATTTGATTTTGGTGTTACATTTTTCCAAGTATTTGATATATCTTGATCCACTCCTGGTTGCACCTTAACAGGAATATCTTCAAGCTCTAGCATCTCAACAGGAATATCTTCGAGCTCTGGCATCTCAACAAGAATATCTTCAAGCTCTGGCAGATTGTCATCATAGGTATAATTTGGTTTATATTTTTCTAAAGCCATGTCCACTTCAATAATACCTTCCACATAGTCTATACTATGATTGATTCTAGTGGTAGCTGTATGGGTACTGGTGGTAGCTATATCAGTAGTAGAAGAGTTTCCAAAATACTTGAACAATGTTGAATTTTAAGATATTTTTGTTACCTTTTGGGTCTTCTAAGAAATAGTATCTTTCATTGAGTACTTGATTTGGGAATTGGTTATCCATATGGAATTTGAAGTTAAACCCTTGTTGTGCGTCACTTAGCCTTGTCACATGTCAGTGTACTCTGAACCCTTATCGTGTGTCAATGGACTCTGAAATGTTGTTGTGAGTCAACGGTCTCTGAACCCTTTTCGTGTGTCACTTAACCTTTTTCATGCGTTAATAAGTGAACATTTTTGTGTGTCACCTTAGTTGTCATGTTTCAGCAACCCTCTCTTGTTGCACATCAATAGCCATTTCTTGTCGCGCATCAAGAACCCTTGCTTGTTGTCCATCTGTAAATCTTCCTAGTCGTGCATCAGTAAGCCTTTGTTGTCATTGGTCTTCGAATCCTAGATTTTTGCACATCTGTAATAATCAATATGATCAACACTTTTTCTGTTGGTACTTCGCAAGTTCATGATACTTGATTATTATTCGGATGGTAGTAGGTACCTTAGTAGTAAGTTACTAGTATACTACTTGGCGAATTAGGTTTATATAGGTGTAATTTTCAATAGTAGGAAAAGCTGACCCCTAAAAATATTTATACTAGAAATTTTAGGTGAATAGTACAATAATCTACTCTGAAAAATTTGCCTTTTCAAAATTTCCTAATATAGAATATTCATCAAATTACAAATATTCACCACTAAAAAATCCCTGGTTTGATACCTTTCCCAATATTAAACTCAATTAAAAATAAAACATGTATTTATAGTATTGTTTTTTATGTAGCTAAAATTTCCAGATCAAAACTTGGATTAATTCCTTTTCCACTCTCAAACTCAAAGAAAAATGCAAAATTTCAAATCCAAAACTGATAAACTATTTTTTTTGCTCAACGATAATTAAGGGATATATTAGGGCCATCACCAAAAGAATATTAGTTATAAATATTGCAATTCATCAACATGAGATACAAAAGTATTTGTAAAAATAATTAGAAGGGGTACCATGAAACTCAAGGAAGAGATGATCTCGTAGACTAAGAGAATGATATGCAAGTTCTCAATGAGTGTAAGTTCAATATGTCAAGCTCCAACTACCATCTAACAATCCAATATCCATAAGGAAAAAACTGGAAATGAGAAGAAAGAAAAGGTCTCTCTATTGCTACTTCAACCACATGAATGACTAGATTGAGGAAGAAAACCAATTATCAAGAATATACTACCTTAAGGGAGTTGTTCATAATGAAAACATTCCTTCTAAGACCCAAAAAAAACATAAGGAGATAAAGGCCAACAATAAGGAAAAGAAGAAAGGGAAAGTATCCTCATTAACACTTCATCCACCAAAGGAACCGAGGTAAAAGAGGACAAGCCATAATGGTTGAGCCCGCAAGAACCAACCAAGGAGAATCCGAGGCACCAGTACCCATTCATCTGATAAAGCACCATCTTAATATGTGATGAAAGCTTTATAGGATAAGATATAAGCCTTAATAAGAAGAAGGAATGTGGAAACATAAAATCCATAAACTCATTGATCTAACACTACTAAATACCTTGGAAGAGATGAAGGGGAAAGAGGAGCTCAAACTACTAACTTTGTTACCTTTCCATCTATATAAGAAAATTGTGGAATTAGACACCAATACCCTTCAATTCCCTTTGATAATAGAGCCTAACATGTGGTGAGTCCTTAGAAAAAAAAGGAAGCTTAAGTAGAAGAGAAGGCTTGGAAACACCACCATTTTGAACAAAAGTAATTGAAAATTTTTAATGAGGATAATAATGGTGGAGTTTTTTCAGAAATGATCTTCTCTTCAAAAATTTATTACCAGATGTATTAAATCAAAACTCTTAGCTAGAACCTTGGATGACTGCAACATTGTCTTAATGACACTAAGCCTGTGTCTTCACTCTATAAAACATGAAGCTGTTTTGGAAATGAGGGAACAACAAATTTCAATAGCTTGCTATTTGTAAATGGGAGTCTGGAGAGATCAAAATAAATGGAATCTACACCTCTAATAGAGTAATAGCTTCTCTCAATATTTCGTATTTACTTGGTCAATAAATGCAAGGGTGGATATTTTGCACGATCTTTCCACTTCGAATATATTTCATACCATGTTTGTTTAAAGCTTTTATGCTACATTACTGGAGCTCAAATTCAAAGCTTCTATTTTTAAATGATTAATGGGAGCTGAGACTTTTTCCCGGAATCTTAAAATTATTTCCAACAAGCTACCACGCCTTCCATCCAATCAAGATTGTAAAGTTCTAGAATCAATTCCATGATTGTCACTAGATTCTATATTCCATCAATTGTCATATTCGGATAATTCTTTTCTAGCACTGAGGAAGAGAACATGAATCCCACTCAGTTTATGAGTGTTTAATAAAGTCATCCACGTATATTTCCCAGACAATTCTCTACTTAAATGGTTGAAATGACGAGGTTGTTGAAAATTATTAGCACTCTTAAAACAGAACACAGAAATGCAACTGTAGGTTTTGATCTCTTTCTTATTCTTTTTTGTTTGTGTTCTACTAAATCAGAGAATACAATCTTTATAGAATAACAATAAAAAGAGTCTTATTCAAACTCAAACTCAAACTCAAACTAACCTATCTCTACTCTTCATCCTATAGATGGACAACATTTTCCAGCACATCCACATATCATCTAGTGTGCTGTCAATTACAAAATAACTTCCCTAAATGCTAGCTACAAAATCCCTAAATATTAGGCTATGATTTTTGCATGTCTAACACTCCCACTTAGCCAAATATTTGTCAACTAGTTTGTATCACATCGAATCCTTCTTTGCAAAACTCAAACTTATTTCTTGGTAATGCCTTTGTCAATGCATCCACCACCATCATCTCAGTTGCATAGTACTCCATTTTGATAGTGTTGTTCTAAATTTGTTCATGGATGAAATGATATTGTATCCCTATATGTTTAACTCTCCCATGATACTTCGAATTATTCGTCATGGCTATGCAACTTTGGCTATCACACTTTAATGTTGTTGGTTGGGACTGAGTAACATTGATGTCCTGCAATAATCTTTTCAACCAAATCAATTCTTTTACAGCTTGACATGCTGCTATATATTCTGCTTCTGCACTGGAGAGAGAAACAGATCGTTGTTTCTTACTTTCCCATGAAACTGCACCTCCACCAAGGATAAAATAGAACCCTAAAGTTGATCTTTTACTATCAACGTCCCCTACCCAATCTGCATCACAATATCCAGTAAGTTACAGAGATTTTTCTGAACTCCCACTAAATCTTATTCCATGTTTAGTTGTTCCTTGTAGATATCAAAAATTCTTGTAACTGCTGCCCAATGTTTTGGTCCAGGATTACTGGAATATTGGCTCACAATACTTACAACATGTGTAGTATCAGGTCTGCTAGAAACCATTGCATACATTAGGCTCCCAACAACATTTTGATATGGAACCATACTCATATAACTTTCTTCTTTTTGTGTTTTGGGACACATGTCCAGTGAAAGTTTGTTTCCTACTTCCATTGGAGTACTTACTGGCTTGCAATTTTCCATCCCAAATTTCTTGAGAATGTTCCAAATGTACCTTTCTTGACTAAGATGGATTTTCCTCTTCTCCCTATCTCTTAAAATTTGAATGCCCAAGCAATAATGAATCTCACCATGATCAGTCATCTCAAATTATGTAGCTAATTAAGACTTGAACATGCCTAACATCTTAAAATCATTACTCATAATGATGGTGTCATCAACATATAAAGCTAAGATGACTAGAGACTCACCA
The DNA here is from genome assembly GCA_019776745.2 of Taxus chinensis. Lineage (NCBI taxonomy): Eukaryota > Viridiplantae > Streptophyta > Pinopsida > Cupressales > Taxaceae > Taxus > Taxus chinensis. The sequence goes on from CM034146.1 coordinate 735,595,594, forward strand.
ATATGCTTTATGTAGACATTCGAATCAGCATTACAACTTACATATCCTTCATTTTGGAGAAACCCATCAATACGCTCATACCATGCTCTTGAAGGCTGTTTAAGTCCATACAATGTTTTCTGAAGCTTGCATACTAACTACTCTTTTCCTTCTTGTATGTAGCCTTCTGGTTGTTCCATATAAACTTGTTCCTTTAAGAATCCATTTAAAAATGTAGTTTTTATATCTAGCTGATGTACATGAAGATCCAAGGTTGTTGCCACTGCTAACAGAACTCTGATGGTCCTAATAATCCAAACCTGTAATTTGGGTGTATCCTTTTGCCACTAATCGATTATAGCGGTCTATCGACCCATCAGACTTATACTTTTGTTTGAATAACCACTTGCATCCAACCAATTTTCTTCCAGGTGGAAGAATCACGAGTTCCCATGTCTGATTTTTTTATGAGTGATTCATATTCAGCATCCATTGCTTGCCTCCAATCTGCTGCATAAATAATTTGAAGTGCTTCTTCAACACTGAGTGGTTCATCAACTTCTACACTAAGTGCATATGATTCCGATGCCTTTTGAGTGGGTTTTTGTAGTCTTGTTGATCTACGAAACTACTGCTCTCCTTGTACATCTGCTATGGGCTGTGTGGCTGTAACTTGTAATGGTATCACTGGAGTAGAATTCTCATGCTCAGATTCGAGATCATAAGGCCTTATTTCTGAATCCTTAGCATTTTCCATCTCTATTGATTTGTGCAAAACTGAATTTTCGTCAAAAATGACGTCTCTTCTGACTAGAATCTCATGTGTTATAGGATCATAAATTCGATATCCCTTTGAATTCGAATTGTATCCAACCATTATACACTTCTTGCTTTTGTCATCTAGCTTCTTTCTTTCTTCATCTGGTATATTTGCATATGCTATGCAACAAAAAATTCTTAAATCATTGACACTTGGCTTGCTTCCATGTCATGCCTCATAAGGCATCTTCTTATGCAATGCAGCAGTTGGCAACCTATTTTGTATATATGTTGCACTGGAGACTGCTTCAGCCCAAAAAACATTAAATAATCCACTACTCTTAAGCATGCATCTAGCACTTTCAACAAGAGTCCTATTCCTTCTTTCAGGGACACCATTCTGTTGTGGTGAATAAGGAACAATATACTCAAGTTTGATACCTTCTTTTGCACATAAAATTTTGAAAGCATTTGGGGTATACTCACCCCCATTATCACATTTGAGTCGTTTCAAAGGTTTTCCTGACTGCTTCTCACCAAATGCTTTAAAAACCTTAAACATCTCTAATGCACATGGTTTATTTTTGATAAAATAAACAAAGGTCATTCTAGAGGAATCGTCAATGAAGGTAATAAAATACCTTGCCCCGTTGTGTGACATTATTTGCATTGCACCACATATATCTGCATGCACAAGTTCCATTTGCTCCTTAGCTCGTGTTGCTCCTTTCTTTGGGAAGGGGAATCTATGTTGCTTTCCTAAACAACAACCTTCACACACTCCCAGCTCAACTGGTAGATGCAAATTAAAATCTTCCACAAGCTGCTCTGATTTTAACATTTGAAGCGAATGAGGATTTGCATGTCCGAATCTATGATGCCAAAGAACTGAATCAGATATTTCATTATTTGTTGTTGTTAATACCACATTAGGTACTACTGCACATAACTTGTACAGATTTCCATCTCTGATTCCCATAACAACAATTACTCCTTCAACATCTTTTAAGACACATTCCTTACTGTCAATCTATGCAATTATGCCAGCATCAGTAATTTTTCTCACTGATAAAAGACTTTTGACAAGAGCAGGTACATACCATACGTTTTGGATTTTCTTGTATCCACCATCCAGCATTTGCAATGGAATATCTCCAATTTCGATCATCTCACATTTGCTATCATCTCTAAGATTGACAATCTTAATTTTGGGTGCTTTTGTATATGCCATAAACCAACTTCTCTCAGGTGTCATATGCTGAGTTGCTCCCGAATATAAACACCAGCAATTTGAAACATCAAAACTTGGGGTTGTGATAGCTGAAAACAAATTTTCTTGGTCATTGCTTACGGTCATGTTAGCTTCAGCAGCCTTCCTTTTCTTTACTTCTTCTACCCATGCTAACCACTTATGGCATTATTTTTTAAAATGCCTAGGAGCTCCACAATGAAAGCAATTTCCCTTATTTTTCTCCTCCTTTGTGTCTTTACCATTCTTTGAGACATTAGTTTGGGAGGGATGTGATTTGTTGTCACTCTTCCTTTTCACTTTGCCTTTATATCCTGCTGAAAACAGTGCTGTAGGATTCTCATCACTTAGGCCCCCATCCTTCCTTCTGATTTCTTCTTGAAGTAGTGCTGCTATTACTTTTTTCAAATCCAAGTTAGATTGGGTGCTTAGTGCTACTACCAGTCTAGAATAGGATTCTGGCAAACTCCCAAGAAGCAACGTGACATCATCTTCTTCTACAATCACTGATCCACATGCTGCTAATTGATTTTTGAGAGACTTAAACTGATTTGTGAAATATGATATCTTTTGTGTTTCCTGCATCTTTAACTGAAAAAATCTTCTTCTAAGATATAATCTTGTGCTAACATCATTTGATTCATCTAACTTGATTAATTGATCCCAAGCTTCCTTGGCTGATTTTGCCTCACTTACATGTAAAAGCACATTATCACTCAAACTTAAAAGTATATAGGAACGAGCCCTACCTTTCTTTGACTCCCACTTACTGATCAAATCTGCATCCTGGGTGGGTTTAAGCTCAATCCCTTCAACTATATTGAGTAGATCCTTGTTCAGTAGCAACATCTTCATTTTGAGCTTCCAGAGATTAAATCCAACGCCATCAAATCGTTCTACCATCCTGTGAGGATCTCCTGCAACCAATGTGGTCATTTCTCTGTCTTTACACTTCTGATACTTCTCTGCAGCAGCACTTCACCAACACTGTTCTAATGCCATGAAAATTATTAGCACTCTTAAATAGAACACAGAAATACAACTGCAGAAATTGATCTATATCTTATTCTTATTTACCTATGATGTGCTAAATCAGAGAATACAATCTTTATAGAATAACAATAAACAGAGTCTTATTCAAACTCAAACTCAAACTAACCTATCTCTACTCTTCATCCTATAGATGGACAACATTTGCTAGCACATCCACATATCATCTAGTGTGCTGTGACTTACAAAATAACTTCCCTAAATGCTAGCTACAGAATCCTAAATGGTAGCTACAAAATCCCTGAATATTAGGCTATGATTTCTGCATGTCTAACAATTGTAACTCTTACAATATCCATTTGCATGCAACCGTCAATCTCTAAAAATTGACTGACTGAGTGGCTCTGCCTACACCTAACACAACTCTACAATTTAAAAAACACGATGAACTCATGTTCTTCTACAGTTAACTGTAAGAATATGGGGTCTCTATTAGAATGTAAGGTTTATTAATAAAGACGTCACACACGTTTGTGATGGAGGGCAGCAAAATCAAACCACCAACCTCCTCCAAACAATTCTCGCTACCCACCAATGCACCACAACTAAATTTAGTATGTGAAAGTCAAAAACTTAACTTTATCATTGACTACAAACTTGCGTGATCTTTAGGATGATCGCTTTGTAATTACTTCATTCATAATATAATGTTAGACACACTATTTCCATAATGTGCAATCCACCTTCTCTTTATTTCTTTTAAGTTCAGGTATATTCCAAGAGTCAAATGTCCATTTAAAAAGAAAAAGAAAAAGAAGTGATTAGCCGTCACTGAATGCGTAGTGAGCAAGCAATTTAACTTTATGTAAATTAGGGTTCTTTAGCTTTATTAAAGAGAGTTCATTATATACCACACACCCAAGCAAGCTGTGAAATATAGGGAAACCCCAAGGAAGTGGATGTTTTATCAAGCATGAAAAATACTCGTAGATTCATATTGCTGTTTCTTTTTCTGCAGATTATGTTTGCTTCTTCAGCAACCCATCAAATCCATGAACAATAATACCAGCAGTACAGGAGTAGGAATATTGATCAGGAACCCCAGTAACAGCAGCCAAGTAACTGAAGTCTCAGATGTTTCCTCCATGTTCTTTTCTTCTCAGCGTACCGGCATAATGATGAAGAAAAAGAAGAAGAAGAAGTCGCCACCATTTGGAGGAACGAGTGGGCATCGAAGAAGTGGGGCATCTTTGCGGACTCATGTAAATGCTGCACCTCTTTATGTGGCACTTCAAATTTGATTGAGGTATAGAATTGCAGGGCAACAAGCTGATTCCTTATCGTTGAAGAAATAAATTTTTGGAAAAATGTGTAGCAGATTTTTAATCAGTGTTTCCTGATCATCAATTATACCCTGATTTATAAGGCAATAGAAGAGAATGGATTACTCTGGTTTATCCATCTTCTTTCATTAGCTTGATGATGATATTGCGATGGAAAAGGAATAAAAACAAAGGACAATGTCTGGGCCATCCTCTTTTCTTGTATTGGTTTGGTAATAACCAAAATGTATAATATTAATATATGTGTGTGTATTTGAATATTTGTATTTTTCAATTGATAAATAAAGTAAAGTATTTCTTTATTAAAAAAGAGTTTTTGATTATCTTGGAACACTTATTTAAATAGAATGTAACTTCTCTCTTGATTGAAAAGACATCTTTATTAACATTACATAATAATATATTAACTATATAGAAAAACTCAACAAGAATATAAACAAATTGGGCTATACAAGCCTCAAATTTAAATAATAGTATATTAATGTTGATAATTATTACATACAATTAATAAAATCTTTTCGATCAAAAATTTTTATAGAAGAAAAGCCTAACAACTCAAACATCAATGCACAAAGCATAAGTAACAAAGCCAAATATGGCAACCAACGAAGGTGGAGGAAGAGAATTATAAGGGTTGCCAACCTATCCAATGTCGCCAGTTGGATTTGTTGCACGTCAATTTGGATTTTCAACCATCATTAACATTATTTTCTTCTTTCTGAGCCTTGCTGGTTGGTGAGATGGCAAGTGCTAGGTAGGGAATCTCAAGTTTTGAGAGGGTAGCGCCTAAGGGCCTTACTCACCATTGCCAATTTTTTTTGAACACTCCACCGTGACAATCTCGGTCAGGAAAGTGTTGGCATAAGCAAAAAAAAAAAAATTTTTCCAACTTCATGAACAACGATGCCCATGATAGCCCATTCCACGACCTTGTGAGGATGAGTACTAGTTAGGGGAATCAGGTGGAACCCGAATAAAAACATATGACATTGCCTACTGATTGAGGTGGGTTTTTAGGTACACCTCCAAGCAAACCTGTTCAACTTCATCTTGAATTTGAAACATAACATTAGAGATCACAACAAATTGTTAGTTATAGAGAGTTATTAATCCATAGCAAACTTACTGAAAATAACATTGTTTCTATCTTTTGAAAGGTGAAAAAGAATATCAGTGCAAAAAAAAATGCCAAATTTAGTTGTATTTTCCAGACAACATCATTGAGTCCCATAATAAGATTATTTTCAAGGTGAAGAATTTTGGAAGGATTAAAATTGGGTATGATTCCACTTCCATGTAGAGTGATTGACTCAACATGCACTATAACAAATAAGACTTTTTGCCACAATTTTTCTACATTGTGATTGTGGTTATAAGGAATTTTCAAAATTAAAAATGTGGCTTTGAAGTTATAGTTCATCCACAATTTCGTATATTATTGTTGTGTTTCCACAATTTATAAGACTATTGATATTCAACAATTTATAAAATTTGTAGGTAGCCTACAATATTTTGTAGTGAAGTTTATCCACAATTTTTATAGATTGTAATTTTTCCACAATTTTTAGGATTGTGAATATTCCACTATTTCTTAAAATTGTAGTTTTTCCATGTATTTTGATATTATTGTTTTTCTACATTTTTATATGAATATAATATATGTGACAATATATACAAATTTATCTACAATTATTATTACCACAAAACTTGTAGGTGGAAGCTACAATTTGATTTCCACAATAACAATATGTGGAATATCTATTAAAATAATGTAGAAATATAACTATAAATGGTCTACCAATTTCACATTCTTTTACATAATTATATATGTCAATTGTCTACATTTTCAACATACATATTAAATAATAATACTTATCTACATAAAATTAATATAATAAAATAATATTTGTAATTTTTAATAAAAACAATAAATTTATTATAATATTAATAATAGCAATCGCACGTGAGCAGTGTGATGTAAACACCGAAAGGGGTGCAGTTGAGGAGTGATATGTGGAAAGGGGAAGGTGAGCAAGAAGCAAAAGTTACATTGCTTAAGGTATTCGATTTGTTGATTATATGGAGGAATTGAAAGTAGAAAGAAATTAAAGAGCTGTATGTAGGGTGGCGGAATTGTGTGTGGTAATGTGGAATAGGAGTAACCATTTCTAGTAGTTGTTTGTAAGAAAGTATTTGAAATGTGAGTAAAGGGAAGGGAAATAATCGTACAAAGTGGAAGTAAAATTTTGAAAATTTGTTTGGAAAAGATCAACTTGGATGAGGAGTGGAAAATCATCATGAATTCGAAACAAGCCAATACATATGTACAATAGGGATGTAAAAGACGATGAAAAGAAGGATACAAGGGAGAATCTTTGTACCATGCTCCCTCCTAGATGTATATGCATTTTCTCATCCCAGGGAAAGTGATATGGGGAGCCAATGTGATACTCTACTCTCTAGCTACATGATATATTTCAATCGTTTGAAGGGGAAAGATCCTCTTGTGCAGTCATCAACATAATATATTGAAGTGAATAGTTTTTTGCAGTTCAAGCTTTGTGTTATTTTGGGTAGTTATAAGAGGTGTAAATGTAAGGGGAATTTGCAAGTGCATTTCATTGTACAATTTGGAGATAGGGAGATCTTGACTGGACCTAGCATCATAGGGTAGCGATCTAATAATTATGAAAGTTTTGCTTTCTTTTTGAGTGATTTATGTTGGAGGTTTTGAAAGTGTCAAGTGAGTAAACGACTCTCTTAGACTTTGTTATATAGGGGTAAATAGTTATAGTTTCACATTAAGGTCAACCTATGGTGGATATGTCAAACCATAAAATATTTATACACATTGCAAAACTGATTGTCAGGTGGCCTAGAGTGGGATTATTTATCCCGTAATCAAATTGCTAGATAGTTTGGCTATGCTGGAAAATAAAGTCCAATGGTGAGGAGTGGGATTTTGAAGCTATGTGGATGATATTAAGGAGAAATGGACTACCTTTTTATTAATAAGAGAAATTTTGTAAGTGGTTGAGAAACATAACAAGGATAACAAGTCTTGCAATAGGTATACTTGTGGATTATGATGTAGCAATTACGTTTAGAATTGGTGCACAATTCATGATTCACCTGATTACGTCAATAATAAAATTATCAAGTGCTAAATTACCAACTTTAGGTGTTTATATTAGTTAGATGTCTTAGTTTTGCCACGATTAATTATCTTTTCGTATGAAATTATGTTAGTCCCTATATTGATAATGCCATTTTCCTATTCATTCTATTACTCCTTATGATTGGTTCAAAGACCCCGTCATATAAAAATCTAGGGCCTTGGGCTTTGAGTTTGATTTAAAATTATTTCGTCATAGATGGTCACTCTCCCTCAATGGAAAATCATTTGGGGATTCCTCCCTAATTAATATTTTTTAAAAAAGGAAGCACACTTACCATATAAAACTTAAGTCACAAAAAAAGGATTATTGAGATAGTTGTGGATGACCTATATTTTGTAAGCCTCGGTTGTGAATAAGCTATGTCAATTTCACATTGAGGAATGCATCTATCTTTCTTATCATTTAGGTATCAATGGTTGCCCCTTTTTTGGGTAGTTTTTTTTTGAAAGTGTTTAATTTTTTTCTTCAATATTGGTTTGACACCGTATTTTTTTAAAGACGAGTATTAGGTTGGCAATCAAATTTTGTAATGAACATTATAATCATATTTTATTTATTTAAAAGAAACGATACTTTAAAAAAATTGTTTAAAATGGGTTTATTTACATGTGTGTCTTTGATGTTTATTTACATAACTTTTTTATCGAAACTGAAATATTTAACTATTCACATAAAAAATAGGCTTATTTGTACTTGTTCCTAGCTATTATATTTGGGTGACCCTCGAACCTTAAAGTATAGGAGGGGCCCCATAAACTATTAAAGTTAGGGTTTAAGGCACAAACATCCTTGAAAAGTATTTCTTTAATATAAGAGAGCACCGTTTTTGGCTTTTTTTGGAGTAGGAAACAACTGCTAGTCTCCTAGACAATTGAAGTTGTCAAATTCTATGTTTCAGTAGGACAGTTAGGGTTCGGGGAACAAACATCCTTGAAAGTTACAAAACAACACCATTTTTTTCTTTACTATTGCCAATCTCCTAGACAATTGAAGTTGCCTAATACTATGGTTTAATGTACTGAAAAAATATTGGACATATAGCATATACTAGTTCACGGGTGTGTGTGCATGTGGCGTCGGTGCGCATGTCGTGGGCGTGGGTATGTGTGGGTGTGGGCATGCATGTGCGTGGGTTGCGGTGTGTGTCCTCTAATGAACAAAATAGAAAAATGTAAAATTAGCATCATTCCAATGTTATAAATCTAAGAAATTTGTTTCCATTTTCATGTGGGCACCCATGCATTGGCAAAACCAGGTTGATCAATCCAAACCAGATAAAGGGATGGATTGTGAAAATCTACAATATACTGTTGTTATAAATTCTATCTTGGCAAAACATTTGAATGCCACCAAAGATGCTAAGACTATTTCTAACATAGATTATAGATTAAAATGAAACATAAGGGAAGCTATGGAAATTGAAACACACACCATTAATCTCGGCAAACATGGTAGATGGGTTCTCAGCCAATCTTGGAAGACAATCATCCACAAACATAAAAGGATAATAAATATGGATTGCATTTTCACAATCTATTGAGTCAGGGAACCTTGGCATATAATATCAATAAACAAGAAAAGTTATTGGACCTCAAGATTTTTCTTGAAATCTCATGATGCTAGGTCATCTTTAATATGAATTAAGAAGAATGATCTGAAATAGAAATTTTCAAAATATGAATACAAATTTTCCCAAAAAGAGTTATACACAATCAATCACTATTAGAAATATTAAAAACATCATTCATCAATTGTCAAAAGTCATCTAAAACCCAGGATGCTGAGTCATCCCTAAAACTCTTCACATGAGACTCTATATGGTTCTTTGACCGTGTTATTATTCGTTGAGACCAATTTGAAGATTCAAAAATACCATAACTTTAGTAGATAACAATGGTGATTTTTCTTTCCACAAATTGAAATTGGCAGACCTTTAATTTTGGTGGGTTTCCAAGAAAATAAAATCATAGAAAATAACATTGAATAGAGACCATTCAGCTAGGACTGAATTGGAAATTTTATGTTGTAGTTTCTTACAATTCCTCAAAAAAATTAGCCTGACCTTTTTTAAAAATAAAGTAGCCTCAATTAGCTACAAATCGAGAAATAGACACATTATCTAGCTACTAAAAATCACATAAAATAGTAAATTTTTTTATGCTGAAGAATAATTTAGATTCAAATACTCTATTTTTCCATGATTTGCAGAAGTAATAAAGATTGGTACCAAGAAGACATGTCATCATGTAGACAATCAGGTGGTCAATCACTCTGAGTCAAGTCATCAATCTTGTGGCAAGGGAAAGAAGTAGACCTGGTCAGAGCAAGACTCAGGTAGACACTAGTAAGTTAGTAACCATCAAATATCCCTCCCCTAAGCTAGAAAATAGTAGTGCAAAACCTCAGACGCATGAAAATAGTACAAAGCCAGGATATGTGCCTAGAATAATTGAGACAAAAGGTTGCATGGATAGCCTTCCCAGAGTGGAAGAACATGTGTTTCTTATGCGGAAATATACAACCAAGTTCTGAGGATAAATTAGCCAGTGGATAAAGATTTTGGGTGTGATAGCTGCTTAAGAGAAAGGTGATTGTTTGAAGCATTTCATTTGTATAGGTGGATTAAGTTCTCTTGACAAATGGATTGAAGATTCATGCAAAGAAAAATTGGTTACTAGTGATAATGTCAAAGAAGATATCATCATTGAATTGATAAATGCACTTGAAATTTTTACCCATTGATAGGGAAGCTCCAACGGCTTACAATATTTAGTAATCAGTTAAACATCTTTATAACTACAGAATTTCTGACATACAGAGAAAGGTAAAAATATCTTGTTCGTCAATGGAAAAAACAAGTGGATATAGAAATTATATCATTGGATGAAACTAAGGGTGAATCCAACCATGAATTTGTGCAAACACATTCAGGAGAAAGTGGGATACTTCAAGATAGATCGATTTTAAAATCCCTCACACATTCCGAGTCTGCCATTGTTGAATTTTCTCATGAGTTTCAGGCTTCTGAGGCTGAGGTCCAACAAAATAGAATACATAAATAGTAGTTTCACTGAGCACCAGCCAGCCATTATATTTGTGAATTTAGTTGACAAATCCACAAGATGTAAAGGTTTTATGAAGACAATATCGGAATGTGGATTGCAGAGATGTGTGAGATGAGAAACTAAAATTTTGCATCTGAGGTATCTGGAGCAACTTATTATGTTGGAAATTAAGAGGACATATGAATTAGTGACGGAAATGGAACCTTCATGGATAAGGTTGTTAGAGGAACAAGGATTTCTGATGAATCTGGTTCAAAAATACATATGCAAATAACTTCAACTGTGTCTGTTAAAAAAAGCGTAACAAAACTAACTTCACTTCTTCACTTTACATTCGATCTCGGAAGTTCCTACTGTAAGTGAATACCAACATTAGAAACTACTTTTACAGTGTTTCGTATCCTCCATTTTTAATTTTCGCTTCAGACGAAGGCACAAAAGTGTCAGCTATTTAAAGGAGTCGATTAGGAAAATAAAGAAATGGGGTGTCAAAAGTGAGAATACCCAACTGCAGTCATGAAATTTGGCAGGGGTCTTTCCGCACAACAGAGCAGAATGCTAGTGCTTACGACGCCATCATCTACTGTCTGTGTTCCCAAGGCCAGATTGAATTTTCCCAACTGTATATTGTTATTCCATCTGCATCTTCAATTTCCCGTCACCAGATTCAATCCCTTCCATGACCGTCAACAATACAAATAACAATATTCTCATCTTTACACCGAAAGGCGTATTCTCTGGCGGAAATCCCCCTCCCGACTGATAGTGATGGAGACGTCGATGACCAAGATGAAATGGTTGACGATGTACGGGTGCTTTTCAGCCTTACAGTTGGCAACGCGCTGAAAGCAATGTCAGGTTTCTGGAGAGATAAGGCTCCTGTCACATTTCTGAAAAATCAAGAAGCAATCATACCATTGCCACCATACGCAAAGGAGGGAGATCCATTCCTGGAGTCAGAAATGGAGGACGGGTTACAGGGTCCTGTGTTCGTGTAGATGCCTACTTTACCTAACTCACTAGTTTCTCAGCATCCATGTTGGCCTTGTGCCATTCCTGCACATCTTTCTTGAGCTGTTTCTTTTGGATTCTCCGTGAAAAAGTAGTCAAATCTATCAAAAACTCATCAGATAGGCAGTCAAGTTCACCATGAAACCCTCCGTTATACTCACATGTGACCATGCCTACCTTTAGATATAGATGAGGTTTTATCGATACCAGTAGAAGATTTAAGTTGGGGGTTTTGCTTAAAACTAAACCTTGAGCTATGAGAAGGCTGTGTTTTTTTAAAGCAGAGGGCTTCGAGCAGCTTGTTGGGGTACCCACAAAAGCATGGCTTGGAAGGATGCGGGGAAATTGACTTGAATCTGTGAGTGGGTGAGGGCATGAACATTCTGTAAGAGGTGTGTTCGCTATGGCTCGACTTCGAATCTCCCTCCGCTGTGGCACACCATGAGTTCGAGTTGGTGGAACAAGAATCGTGATGTTGTTGTTGTTGTGGTGTGTCTAGATTAGGTGCAGGAGGTCTCGGTTTTGAGGCGTGGGACTTGAGTCTCTCATACCGGGCTTCAAGTTCTGGGTAGAGACTGCATTGTGCAGAACCCCACTTACCCACCAGATTAGTGGTGATTTTGAGAACCTCATCCTCAATGAATTGTGACAAACGTTGTTGGACTGCATTTTCATCGACATCTGAAGAAAAAGATGATGGAGAGAAAGGTAAAATTCAGGTGTCTTGCAGAAGAACGAAACGTAATGGTGAAGTATTTTTTTACAGTGGTGCTAGATTTTGAAGCGATGCTCGTAGAAATGGAGGCAGGGTTTGAAGCGGTCTCTGTACAGATGGACTGCAGATTTTTCCTCAAGTGCGGCTAGGCGTATGGGTGTTCATGCTAGGCGTATGGGTCAAAAATATGGAAAATTGTAGAGTTCCGAGTAAGATTACGAGTTAATGTAGATATATTAGGTGGGACTACCAAGTATGATTATGTTGTTTTTTAATGGATTTGACATTTAAACCATTAATTTAGAAACTCGTAGTTTATAAGGCGTTTTGTGGGAAGGGACGTTGGTTTCTGTATTTCGTTCTAGATCTGGTGGTTATCCTAAAAAAGCTTATGCTTTGAGCTCATTTGTTGAGTGTAGGGCGTCGTTGTTCTCGATCATCTATAAGTTTTCTAAGTCTGTGTTTGCTCTAAACAACTATATCAGAAATGCAATATATGTTCCATTATTTAGATTTAATTGGGTATTTCTCTAGTGTTTGGCTGGTAAACTTAAAGTAAGAGCTTCAGATACTTTCTTCCAAATTTCTCAAATCGTTTAAGTTGTCTTTGTGCATGTGAAGATGTTTTTCCAGACTTGTCATGTTGTGGTTACCTTTCTTATCTTCTATTAACTTGGCTTACAAGATACATGATTTATCTTCCTAGAAATGAGCTACCCTGTTTTTGACTTTCAGTTTTATGCTTTTTAAATGGCACATTCCTCTTCATATTTGATTAATTCTCCTTGAAATTCCTCTTTGGAATAGCTAGGGTATTGTTCCTATGGGTCCAATGTATCTCCAACCTTAGTTTTTCTTCCACTGCCTCCACCATTTTATTTATAATTGCTATTTTAGTAATTGAATATGCCAGCCTAAATTTGTCTGCACATTAGTCGTATACCATGTCATTTATCCTCACCCACCTGCACTTTCTTGTCATGTAAAGGACTCAAACTTCTGTAATTCAAACCTTCCCGCCAATTGTGGGGTTGGAGGTATAGCTAGCCCCATTAGGAATTGCACATGCTTCTATGTCAAAATCTTTGTAGTAGGCATAGAACAGTGCTTTACCAGTGCTTTACTCCATTCTATCTTCTCTATCCCTCCTCTTGTAGCCCAATCATGTACTTCTCATAGAGTGGAATAGATTCCCATATGGGACCCCTTCCACTTCATTGTTCTTGTATACTCTGATTGTCACTTCATCTACAGAGAACCTGCACACAATCACATATAAGTGTTCTCATTTTAGGATAATGACTTAAGAAGCCAACAAAATTACAGTTGGGTCATTAGGAACTATGCTCACACTATATGATTGTGGTTCCATGGAATGGAGTAGGTGTGAAAATATGCAAAACTATAGAACCGCAGGTTGAATCTCTACTCTCTGATATCCTTGCCATGGGAAAAGACATTGGTTGGATGATATATGGTTTTCCTGATCTGTTTCGAGAAAACTCAATGTCCAATTCATCCATATCTGTGTCTGTGTCAGAACTCATCTGTTCACATAGACACGCCCAATACTCTAAATTAATCCCATAACAGAGGGCATTCATATCATAACAACCTTAACCTTGAAGATCATGGGTCTATAAGATAGACCTAAAATATTAGTAAAAGTGAAATGATACAATAAAATTCCACAAAAATAAAGCTAAAATAGAGTAGGATAGGCCAGTAATGCATTGCTTCCATGCAGAAAATATAATGAAAATCATATTAGTAAAGGTTTGAGGTAGTTTTTACGCCCTCCAAACACCAATTTGGTGCATGTGATGCTTTTGTAGAAGTTTAGAAGATTTTTTTACCAATTGTATCATTTAGCTTTTGTACTTTTATCAAATGGGTTATAATTTAATGGTTGGTATGATGGTGTAAAAGGTGTTGTCAAGCCATCCACCAATGTTTAAATCCCAACATATATAAAGTATTAAGGGATGACGTTGGGATTATGCTCCAGAATAAATGTTTGGAATTAATGGGTTGCTATGAACTCATCAAAAAGAAACAACCTACAACTTGTTATCTTGACAGAAAACATTTAGGCAATAGTCCGCTAGCAAACACAAACACACACGACAGATAGAGTTCTATAATGTAAACCCATCTCTGAGTCAAGTATTAGATTTGCCAAATAAGTACAAATATAACACAAATACAAGCTGTAAAAGATAGGCCAATGGAAGATCTTGAGGAGCCCTATTATTTTTTGAATCATTTATTTGTTTGGCTTAGATTCCCTATCCTGAATTTTGAGGTAAAAAATCTCTCATCTTTCATTGAGCATGGAAAAATAGTTGGAAATATGTTTGAATTGTGATACTTAAAAATTCAACTCGTTAAGATTGTGTGTGTCTATGCATATATTTTTTAACTTCTTGGTAAGGTGGCTGATGTATGATGGCCTATAAAGAGAGTGTTGTGGTTGAGAGAGGATCTTAGAGATCTTCCATAAAGCCCTATGTATGTGTTTGATGCCAAAATTCTGCCAAGATGAAAGATCCCATCCAACTGAAATTAGAAAGAGAGAAACCTACAATTACATGATGAAAGAGCCCATTCAACCACAGAGGAAACAACTAATCACAATTTTTATCCTCCAAGAGTAATCACAACTAGCTTAGACATTGGGACTTTTTTGTCCTTTCTAAGGAAAATTATGTTGCATGAAATGAGAAATAGAAAAACTCAAAGTCATATGTTGCAAGTAATGAGAAAATGCAGAAATCCACCTCCCCATGACTCTATATCTTTCAACCAGTCAAAGATTATGTATGTTCATTGAGTTGTTATTTGGAAAACAAAGATATTCACACTACTAAAATCTTACATAGAAAGCAGTGATTGTTTTGGCATGATCACCAGGGATAAGTTTAATTTTCATGTTAACTCGGCCGAACAGATACTGTTTCTTTGAAGTAAATTTGTAGCCTGCCATTCAACCAAATCATCACAATAAGCCTTGCTCTGGTGTACAGAGCTGGTATCATTACATTTTTTTTGAGTTTAAAGAGAGGTAAGGTAAATCATCCAAGAAAATAAAGATTTTTTGGACACTTTGCTAGATAGTGTTTAATATTTTGATTTTCAGAAATTCAAGTAAGGATCAAAATGCATATTGTTTAGGGATACAATGTTTGCTAATGTGTGGATCTCTTACATGTGTTACTTCAATTATTTTTCGAATGATACGTGATAAAAAACCAATTCACCTAATCATAAACAATCCACCTAATGTTAGAAAAACAAAAAATTGCTTGCATCTTACTCGCCAATCCCAGTTTATATAGAACATTCATGATGTGCTACGGGGATTAAAATATTTAGATATTTTAACTTTATTACATTAAATTGAATGGTTTACATTATATTTAATAGTTTTTAAAGAATTTAATGGTAATGTTTGAGATTTGAAAGAAATTGCTCTTAGTGTATCTAATCATAGGTGTTTATACTTGATTTAAAGAAAAGGCTCGATGTTATTATGTATATTTTGATTGTTGCTAAAGTTCGACTTCTCAATTTACTTTCCTTTGTTATGAAATTATGTACTTGTTTGTTATTTATTTTTTCTTTCCATACTAACATTTCCCTGTCAAGATGAAAAACAAAAAACCGTAGAATCATGCAAACTCCTTCTTTTGCTTGGGTGTGTGGGGATATGTCCATTGTTCTTAACTCTCCAGTTGCCTTGTCCATTGCTTAAATTATTAGACATAGTAAATCAGGAGATCTAGATGATGATCAACTGCAACACAAAATTCTCTTTTGTAGGAACCAAAAAGCCATGCTCACATATAATTTATGCGTTGAGACAAGTCATGTCAATGGTGTATCTGGCTCTTTTATAGACATTGCTCATGAAACTTCCTCTCCTCCGCATGGTCTACTATTTTTTGTTTTTGTCAAATTTGATCAGTATGCTGGCTCAATCTAGGATCCCGAACAACCTTCACGTATTCTCGTCACCCATATTTCAAGGGGGAATCAATGACAAGTACTACTCAAAATGGCTTGGGATTAACTATACACAAGTGTCAATGATTTACTTTGCATAGAGCCACTATTGATATTAGCAACACCAAGAGACAAGGATTTACCTTCACAACTATCTCTAGAGTTCTTTCCTTGTCCAATATTTGAATTTCCCCTCCCTTTTCCTTTGAACGCTACTCTAAGATGTCCAAAACTCCTCTACTGCAATGCCACTTAAACAAATAATAAAGGCTATAATATCTTCACCTCTAGCCGTCCTCTTCATCGACTTCAATATTCAATCTCTTCCTTCCACAATACCTCTTAGGTATTCCTATCCTCCTCTTTACCTTTCCAACTTTCGTTTCTCTTTTCCCATTTCTCATTGTGCTTAGGTTATTTTCTTTTTTGTAATTAATACTTATCATTCTCGCTCGATTTCAGTCTCCTTTTTTCTTTAATCTTTCACTATTTCCCTTTCGGCATACACATCGCACTACTCGCATGTGATTGCTAGTCTTTACTTACACTCCACGCCAAGTCCAACAGTACATAACCTTGTTGATAGTCTTGGTAGGGAGGCTGTTTATCATATATGATAAAATTTTGGGCATCATGTGGGAAAAAAACAAAATGTTAATCCTCACTTTTTTTGTTTGAAAATGGTACTTATTACTGGATCGACGAGGAGATTTACAATTAGATAACTTGATGTCATACTCTGTTCATCAATGCATTTTTATACCAGTACAGAATTGGGAATGGTATGTTTCTTACCTAACAGTCAAGTGGAAGGGGCAATGCTTATTTTTCTGCAGGTTCCGCTCAAATATTTCTGAAGGTTTAATTGTATATGGGGTTCGATGATTCTTTAAATTTTGTGCAATACATACAGCTGATTCCCTGTTCTTTTAATAGTGGATTCCCTGTAACATTGGTCTGCCCTAATTGCCAGTTTTGGGTGTTTACATATATAAAGAACAAGCTGGAGAATCTGTTGGTGCAAGCATAAGCTTAAAATGACAGATACTAGAGATTATGTTGCAAAAAGTTGTCCCCTGCTCCGGGTCTTCTTGTTCTTGGCAAAGCAAATGGTGACTAGTTCTACTGCAGAAAAGCAGACACTATAAAAATGATACATTGATGCGGTCAATGGATTATTAGTACCTTCAAAGCCCCTTCAGCCCAAATTTTATGATCACTCATTTTCTACTGATTCAAACTGGCCTACAAAATTGGATGTCGGCTGCTCAGCATCATCGACAGCTCATTCAATTTCTAGGTCAGCTCACATATTTCAAACAGACCATCCTCATCATCTTGCTCAAGCTTTACAAGAATTGAAAAAACCTCACACAAATCCATAACAAAAGATCGAACTGGGGTATTCACACAGTTGAATACAGATCAAATTAATTGGCAGTTTAGGGTTATTGTAATTTTATTGGGTTCAAAGAAATACCGGACAATAATACAAGAGAGACAACCACCATGGACATGCCGAGAAGGTATTGTTAAAGGATTATATTTTTCAAACTTACTTAGCCACATCTAAATTATATAAACATTAAATTAAAATAAACCCTAAAAACATGTTTGCTTTCTAAGTTTTATGCAAGTAAATTGAAATTAATTTTTTGTTATTATATAAATCCTCAAAAGACACTTGGCATCTTGATAAATTAAAAAGCAAAATAATTATTATAAATATTATTAGAATAATAAGAAAAGGAGGAAAACAATAGAAATATCCTAACAAAATAGGAAAAAGTTAATAGAGGTCAATAGATAATTAAAACCCATTGTCCTGGGAAAGAAATAATGGTAAAGTTAAACCGTATAAGTTATCCTCCCTCACAAAAGACTTGCAGTTTTTGTATATAGAACGTACATAGTGTGGATATCTTAAATAACATCAAAATCAGAATGAACAATCATATTCACATTATTTACATCATCCATCAGCTCGAAGCTTCAAATTGTTTCTAAAAGTTTTCTTTGTATTGACGTATCATGTTTAAAGTGAATGCATTCTTATGCACTGTCAAAATAGCCCAAGTTCCTCTCTATTTTATTAAGGCCATCTATGTCTGGCCCACACTAAGCTCCAAACCATGTGAGCCAAATCATACCACAAGAGAAAAAATAATACCATTCATGAATATAAACTAAAAAAACAAATCCCGAGAATTGATTTGATTCTAATTGCTTACACAATTACAATAGTTCAAGTAAGAGTTTATTAAGCAGCATGGATCTTCCTATTTCCCGCATTACATTGGCAACAGAAAACCCTTGTCCGAATAGTAAAATAACAATGTGAAGTGAAATCAGAAGTGCATGTTAATAATGTGTAACATTACGATCATTCTGTGACATTGCAACTACAAATCTGCATAAATACTTATAAAATTGAATGATTATAGAGAACTGCATTTAACTCATCTATATTACAAACATTTTCCTTCTATTATTTAACTTATTATTCATACAAACATCTTGGTGAAAACCACATCATCTTTTGAAATGAAGAGCTTCTGCATCGCAGCTGAGTAATGCTGCACCAAATCTATGAGAAGGTGAGAAGGAAGACTTGAAACATGCAAAAGAATTTGTAGTGAATGGCTTTCTCTAATTGCGTAATGTAAGTAAATTGACAAAATTTTATCATTGGAAAATAAAAATCCCTAAATAAATGCTTCATGACCTTCGAGATTTAGGAGTGCCTCAATATTTTTAGGGATATCGTTACAGAGAAAATCACAACAAACAATCTTTATTACATTGTAACTTAATCCCTGTAACTTAAGATGACTAAGAATCACATGTTGTGCCGAAATAAAAATAATTGAATGGACGAATTTCTCTAAAACGCAGATCATCTACAATTTAATATTACAATTTATTCTCTAGAACTACATTGTAATATTTTAATCTTTAAACACTATTTTTTTATTTTTTTATTGTTTTTATTATCATTTATTAAATCTTGTAAAATTGTAGAAAATATGTTAAAATAGATGTTATTCAAACCTATAACATTGTCCTATAAATCATGTAATTGGAGAGCTGACATAGATATTTTTAGTCTAATATTAATAAAATAAAAATTATCTATTTGTTAATTATGTATATTAATATTAATATCATAATAATTAATAAATAAAACATTATATTTAAATAATAAAACATTTAGAAATGTGGATTTGCTATAAAAAAAAAATTAAACTATAATTTAATTGATTTATATTTTGTGTATGTTTAATATCCACATTATTATATATTTTTTATTTTTAAACGTATTAAAAGTTTAAATATGAAATTGCATATAAATCCACAAACGTTATTCAAATATTATTTATTGTGGCATTTCTAGTTAGTGCTATTATAATAAATATATTAGTTTTTTTAATTTCTATTAAAATAAATATAAATATGGTAGATAGTATTGAAATTAGATTTTTAAAAAAGTTTTAAAATGTAGACTTTCTTAATGAATGTTTATAAATATAATTTTTCTACAAATTTTTATAAGTACATTAATATTGTGGAACATCTACAAACCTAAAAATTAAATTATTAAATCACTATAGAAGTGCTACAAATTTTATACAATTCTCCTAAATTGTTTAAAATTTGTAGAATAATTATGGTGACCAAAGATTTTAATAAAGTATAGATATATATTTTGTGTACTTTGAATTTACAGACTATTACAAGGTAACATTTTTCATCTTGAAATGTACTAAAAATCTAAAGAATTAGTTATGTGGCATTTCCACAAAAAAAATTGATATAGCATTTAAGAACTATTTAATGTGTCATCTTTGCAGTGTTATTATAATTTATATTAGTTTTTTCAATTATCCCAAAAGTAATATATATGTAGTAGACATTATTTAAATTACATATCTAAAAAGTAAATAAATGTGGATTTTCTATAATAAATATTTAGAAGTGTTGGTTTTCTACAAGTTTTTCTAAGAATATTTAAATTGTGGAACATCTACACAACCTACAAAATAAGTTATGAAATTATTATAGACATGCCATGAATTTTCTACAATTCTCTTAAATTGTTGAAATTTTGTAGAATAATTGTGGTAAAAAGATCTTGTTTGTTGTAGTGATGGTGATATACAAAGAAAATGGGAATTGAAACCCCCATATACTTCATACTATCACCAAGATATTGGTAACTAATGCACAAAACAAAACGATATTTTTTTAGATTCAATTATGTTTTTCTAAATATATGCAAAGTGCATGACCCAATTAGAATCCATAGATCTCAATTGTTAGTGTAGGTTAAGGATATCTATATTATCTATTTGGTGGGGAGGGAGAAGCTCGTGACTAAGCTAGGTTTTGTACTAGGAAAAAGGGACATTTTCAATTGGTCAATTCCATTCTCTCCAACATGGAACTATGGAGGAAATCCTTGTTTTGAGGTAGGCATTAATCATATATGGCATTTTGAATCTTATAAATAAGCTCAATTTCCTCATTTTAAAGGTTTAAAAATTTCCCTAAGAATATTCAATAGAAAGTAGTTGTGGGACACTGTGTAGATACTAAATCACACACTTGGGTACATTTCTAGATCCTAATCACATACCACTATTCATATGATTCCTAAGTAAGAAAACTAGTAATTGACATCTATATTTGGCATCTTTTATGTCTTTCTAGTTTCCTCTTTGGTCTTACACACCCAACAACCCAGTATGATATTCATTGCTTTATCTTTCTTGACTTTAGACACCAACGCCCAGGTGCCCTTGTCCCCTCTAGACACCCCCAACCTCTTTGTATTGTAATCACCTCTTTTAGGCCTCTTTTATCTTTTGGGAATCTTGTTTTCTCATGGGTCGGCCTTTTAGTTGTCAATTACGAAATTCAACAAAAGGAATCATATAAATATAACATTATGTGACCATAATAAAACACCAAGCTATAAGCATCTACTATCACAACTTAAAGTTACACCCAAAGGAATTCTAAGAGCATAAAAGCATCCATCTAGCACTCACTCAAGGGACAAGGGATTGCATTTTCTGCATACACGCATAGGAAGGGAAGTTCATTTTTCCATCCACACATCTATCTACATTGCTACATCTAGTTATTTCTCATTGTCAAGTGAATCTTACACAAGAGCCACCAAGGGCACGATTTCTACAAACACGTATAAAATACAAGGAGTCTAAGATGTAGTGCAACACTCAGTCATAGGTTCACTCTATTGGGGTCAGTTTGAATCGCCATTTGCATCTTTCTTTTTTAAGATTTGATGTGTTTTGTGGTTTTGCGAGATATCATCTATTTCCCGGGTTACATGCGAACTTTGCGGGCATAGTGTGACATACAGGAAACCAATAACAAAGGTGAGAAACCATCTTGTGACACAATAAAAAATAGTTTATGAGGTCTTTCGCAGTCATAGGTGCCCAGAAGCAGTTTCCAGCACCTAGGCACCCTTGACCTAGTCTAAGTACCCCATTCCAAGCAGATCAAACAACTCCAGAATTTACCAGGCATAGTTGTGACAATTTTCTCCTTTTGATTATCAGTTTTCCAGTCTGGCACAATTCATGATAAATTACGAAATCAGTTATGTCTTATACTCCCTCTCTTGCACTTAGGGTTTAAATTTCATATAGCTTATTGCTTGTGTCAGATCTGTACTTTAGTGTTTTATTTATCACATGTGACTCTAAAATATATTTGATAAATCATTTTGTGAACTTGTCATTTGAACACTCTTAGATCTTCATTTTATTCATTCTATCCAGTCTTCTTTCATGGATTCTAAATATCCTCAAGTCCCCTTGATTTAATTACATCAAATGCACCCATCTTGCATTACAAATCCAACAATCGACATCATGCAATATTGTTTGCGGATAATTGGTGGTAGGTCTATTTTCTGTATATAAAAGTAGTAGTGTTTTCTTTTATAGTCTCCATATTGTCGATGCAATGGATGATTTGTGATTTGTGGGTTTATTTATATTATTTTGTGGTAGGCAATAAGTTGTGGGTCAAAAGACTCACACCTAGGGTCATTCCACACCCAATGCTGATAAGTACATCTACAAAATGTAACATGATTCAACCTAATCAAAAATAGTCTTGAGCTTAATAATAATGTTGTAACATGTCTATTTTAAGCCATATAGAGAGGTCACTTAGTCAACACTGTTAACTTGTCTGTTAGTTCTATGACACTGACAATCGACCCTTACACAAATGAAATAACATATTTTTCTCTAAAGAAAATATTTGAAAAAGGAAGTGAGAGGCATTTCCTTTGCTGATGAATCTTCACTTCTATAATTCAAAGTAGAAACCCTGCACATATGTCACGCTGCATGTTTGAAAGACTACACATACACGACCATTGGTATTAGTAGTATTGCCAAACAATTGTAACTCCAAAAGGGAAAATAAGGTACTATTATATATAAAATAAAAAATAAATTATACACACACACACACACACACACACACACACACACACACACACACACACACACACACACACACACACACATTGCAAAACTAAATACAAGTGCTAGAAAATAAGACAACAAATATTTATACATTTAAAATACCCAAGGACACACTAAACAATAAGCTACATAAATTATTATTCCTAACAATAAGACTAATTAGGAGGATTTGAAATGTGTTAAGTAAAAACCACTTAACCACCTTAAAAACTACGTGAGTAAAAGCAACTTACTCATTTACAATTAAGTTTCATCTTATGCTAAATTATTAACCTAGGTAATCTTAACATTCCTACCTTACTTCATCACGATCTTAAGTGAACAAGAGAGAAATTCTCTAAATGCCTCAAATTTGTCCCATGCAAATGACTTTGTGAAGATATCTGTATGTTGTTCTTTTGTAGAAAAAACTTGGAGCTAAATGTTGTGTTGTAAATTTTTTTTGCATATGAAGTGAAGGTATATCTCGATGTGCATCATATGTTCATGACACCTTAGATTATGAACAAGTTTTATAACACTTCATTGTCAACATACATGATAGTAGGTTGTTTTTATGGTACTCCTAATCCTTCAAGTATGCGATGTAGTCATATTATTTTGTAGACAACTCCTTATGCAAGACAATATTATGCTTAAATTGAATATCGAGAAACAAAGTTCCTTTTCTTGCTCTCCCATGATATTGGACCATATCCTAAAAAGAACATATATCAAGAAATGAATTTTCTGTTATCAATATATCTTGTATGATTAAAGGCTGAATATCCTGTCAAGAATTGATAATTCTTCTTGTATTCTAGTCCAAAGGCCATTGTTCCTCTTATGTATCTCAATATCATCTTTGTTGCTTTCTAGTGACATATTTTTGGCTCTTACATGAACCGTGAAAGATTGTTGATCTCATAGTTGATATCTGGCCTAGTACGTGTCATGTAATTGAGACTCCTGGTCAAATACCGATAGAGAGTTGCATTTAATTGTAGTGACAGATCTGCATGAGAAAATTGAAGCTTTGCCTCCATGGTTGTGGCAAATGGTTTACTATCCATCATCCAAAAATTCTCAAGCATTGTCTTGGCATATTTCATTTGGGATACAAAAATACAATGCTCCTTTTCCCATACTTCTAATCCAAGAAAATAGGTCTACAACCCGATATATGTCATGTTGAATGACTGTTTAAGATCTTTCTTTCTTGCATTGATCATCTTCATTGTACTAGTAATGATGGCTAGATTTCCAACTTAGACAAGAACAATCAAAATCTCCCCCCTTGTTATTTGAGGTAGAGATTAGAATTATAAGGACTACTTTGGAATCCGTGATAAATGAGATGTTCGTAAATCTTTAAATATACAAGGCTTGGGAAGTTTATTTGAGATCATATAATGGTTTTATCAGCTTACACACATTTTCTTATTTTCTTGGTGTGACAAAATATTCCAATTGAGTTATGTAGATTTCTTCTTTTAGATCTCCATTGAGAAAGGAACTTTTAAAACTATTTGGTGAAATTTCCAACCAAACTGAGAAACCAAAGAAGATATCATTTTGGTAGTTTTGTTCTTGGCCATGGGAGAACATGTATATGCTATCCGAAATTCCCCCCACCCTCGTCACAATTTCAGACAACTCATTAAGTCCCAGGTTGAAAATATTACTCCACAAATGGTCCGGAGCTGGCCATAAAAATGGTCTAGAGCTAGAAAAGAGGAGGAAACCATGTTGATCATTCTTAGTTCATACTTGGTGTTTCAAGGGCCTTAACATCTTTGAACATTGAAATCGAAGTTTTTCATTTGCAAGTCCAAAATTGGCTAAGGAAGCAAGCCATGGAAGACTGATTGCAAAGTTAGTGTTCCACGAATTTTACATATGAAATTCACAAAACAAAGGAGTTTACTCTTCTGCGGAAATGGAAAAAAAAGATGGTGCCTCATGGCGAGAAATGAAACACGGGTTCTTCTCGAGATAAGATGTGATGCAAGAGGAACATGTCACACAAGGTCGTAAGGGAGAAGATGTTACAAGGTGGCCAAGGTTAGAATCCATGAGACACTAACTCAGTGTCCCGTGGGTTCCCCAAAGAGTAGTTCTCTACGAGTTTCTAAGTCTACGAAAAAAAGGAATATAACTGTGGATAAAATGTCGCATAACAAGCATAAAGAGGTTCATGACATAGTGGGAGCTGAAATGGTGAAGTGTGAGATTCAAAATTCGCAAGACGAGGAATAGCTATGAAAGCTAAAGGAACCCAAAGATATCAGCTACATTATTATGCAGGTTGGCGAAGGTTAATATGCCGCGGAAAATTCAAATCCATGCAACAAAGGATCCCGCGAAGGCCTGTAAATTACAGAATAAGGTGAAATTGCAAATACAAGAACATTTCCACCTCTGACTTTACATTGGTTTTCGATTATATCTTTTGACTCGGAACTCAAAATTTCATGGGAATTGTTACGTTCCCTTCGTATTTCCAAGGGCTACATTTTGTAATGAAAAAACACATAGAAAGATATTGTTTCAAGGGAGAACCATGAAAATATGGGATTGTCGGGAAATATGTAGTTTTCTCATTTCAAACACCCAACCACCTCACCTACCTACAATAAATGTTGGATGACACCCATACTCTTGCCCACAAAATCTGATGGTGTGTTTCAGATGCAATGGTGGCTTTTTCTGTAGGAATAATGATGTCAGATTTAGTGGGTGGTGGATTTCATTTCACTTATTTGCCAATTTGAATTTCCTCTTGTCCCTTCTTCTTTTATATATGTAACTCATTTTTATTGTAATATATCTATCTCCATTCTTGCAAAGGCACCATGCTAAAATGGTGCCCCAAACAAATTGGAGTTGCAGACATGCATTTTGGAACTTGTAATGCCCTCAATGTGTCTCCCAAATGGATGTAACATACCGTGTATACTTCAGAGAAATTAAATATAAACATTTTGGCTTTTCTCTTCCATTTTCTTGCATTTGGTTGTGTCTCTTACCTTTCTTCTCTCTCTCATTATATGTTGTGTATGATTCATACTTGTAGGTTTTCCTTTTCTTTGGGTTTTGAAATGTGTGGAATGAGTAGATTTTCTTGTTTTGGTTTGTGGCACATTTTTCTTCCCTTTCCTTCTCTCATTTCCTTCTCATTTCTCCCTCATGGAGATTGAACGCCTTCTTGGTGCTATCACATCCTTTCTTAGTTTAGGATTTCATTTTTTGCATCTCCTTAACCTTGATCCTTTTACAATACTAAAGCTTTTACAACTAAACTTTCCATATACCCAAAACTCGTAGCTTGGTTTGATACCTTTCCCAATGTTAAACTAAAATAAAAATAAAACAAGTATTTATAGTATTGTTTTTTTTACAGCTATAATTTCCATATCAGAACTTGGATCAATACCTTTTCCACTCTCAAACTCAAAGAAAAATGCAAACTCTAGCTTCTTCAAAGCCAAAACTGACAATTAGTTTTTTTTCTTGGCAATAATTGAGCTATATATTGGGGCCATCACCAAAATAATATTTGTTATAAATATTGCAATTCATCAACATGAGATACAAAACTATTTGTAAAAATAATTAGAAGGGGTTGCATGAAATTCAAGGAAGAGAGGATCTCATAGACTAAGTGAACGATATGCAAGTTCTCAATGAGTGTAAGTTCAATATGTCAAGCTCCAACCATCATCTAACAGTCTAAGATCCACAAAAAAAGAGGGAAATGAAAAGAAAGAGAAGGTCTCTCCGTTGCTACTTCAATCACATGAATGACTAGATTGAGGAAGAAAACCAATAATCAAGAATATACTACCTCATGGGAGTTGACCATAGTGAAAACATCCTTTCTAATACCAAAAAAACATAAGGAGATAAAGGCCAATTATTAGGAAAAGAAGAAAGGGAAAGTATCCCCGTTACTACTTCATCCACCAAAGAAATTGAGGTAAAAGAGGACCGGCCATAATGGTTGAGTCCACAAGAATCAGCCACAGAGAAACTTAGACGGTAATACCCATTCATCTCATAAGGAAATGTACGAATGCAAATTGACACGTGACTTTCAATCACACTCAACCTCCCGAGGTCATGTTGGGATGACCGATGTGGAATGTATGGACGACTACTAGTAGGAAATGTGATAAATATGAGATATGTAGACGAAAATACGTGGGATGGGATGAACAAGATATCAAGGAAAAATAATGTCCTCAATGTGTAATATCGGGATCATCTCATCAAGGGCAAGGAAGGCCCTTCTAACCTGAATGTGTCTAATGAATGGGTCAGAAAGAATAGCCACACAAAGATTCCAATTGATGTCGAGCTTTGTGGAAATAATTTCTACTGGCTGTGAGATTCGTGGAAAACCAATGGGTGTCTCGTAATGATTTCGAGACAAGGCCACAGAATAAATGAAAGAGAGGTGCGGTTTCACTAAGTCTATGAATGAATAGATGGTTTAGTGCAGTCCAGAATTCAAAATCTCTTTAAGTGTCCATGTTTAGAATGTTCAACTGTCTAACAATATATGACGAATGTGGGGATGTTCTAAAAACCAACGAACATAATCTAGTGTCTAAGTCTAATTGGTCTTTGGACCCGCTTGGCTGGGGGACCACTGGATCACAACCATAAACTCTTTCTAGTTGTGGTCTGGAAATGGTGATGTTTGCATTTGTGCAATTTTAATCTATGAAAGCAAATAACAAGCTAATCTAGTAAAATAAGAGCTACACTATGTTTTTGTATTTTCCAATATAAAAGAAATCAAGCAAAGAAAAACAATTAATATAATAAAAGAAATCTTTTTGTATTTTCTGGAATAACAATGCGTATAGAAGAAATGAGGAAATTGCCTCTAATTTAATTAATCAATCCTAAAACAAATAAACAACCAGATGTAGTTGTTTATTTGTGCACAAAAGTTCTAATCGATTCTAAACAATTATTTAGTTTCTCTAAACTATGGATGCGAACCAAAACCTCTACTTTGCCTTAGAGGCACGAGAAGAAATAAGAGATTCTTAGAAGCTTTTCTTCCCCTGTAACTTCCTTGACAAAAGTAAGGAAGGATTTTATGGAGGATCTTCTAAATGAAATGATGATTCAATTGATTTCTAAATTAACACAAAATCTTTCTTGCAGAATCACCTCTTTGCAAATCTATAGAGATAGGCAAAGGAAGCTATCTATTCTAAGAAATATTTATTGAAGGAAATGATCTACTGTAGCTAATCAATGATTGTAACAATGAAAATGGAAATGCCCTTTTCTACTATAGTAAATAATGTTCATACAGATTTCACAAACAAATAATTAAAGAAATGATGAAACCCAATTACAACACCAACCTGATAATTGCAGTGTTGTGGCAATCCAATTGTGGTGTGTTTTTGACATTTGTGTCCCCTCAGTATTATTTTCCAACCTTCTATGTTCACGTGAGTCTAGGGAGCTGGGAATGTAGAGGAAGCTAGAAGAAGGTGTTGGAGCAAGTAATGACTTATTGGGAAATCTGGTGGCAATGCAAGCAGAGGAAGAACACTGCAAGTGAACAGAGCTTGATTGTGTAATCTCTAGCTGGATTGTAACAACATAACATAACAATAAATGAAAAAATTCTTTGGCCTTTTGCTTAAGAAGAAGCGATGGTTTTATGGAAGGTTGGTTGGGAAATGGTCCAGCCATTTGGCAACAATGGAGTGCCATATCACAGCATGAAGGGAGAGTTAAACACTCAATTAACAATCACAAGTGGAAGAGGAGGTTGATACGAATCAGTCTAGCCTGAAATTAGCTAAATTGATTCACAAACGTGCACTAAAAGTGAACTGGAGTGAAGTAAAACACGTCTAATTCACGCATGAAGAGTTTTGGAAAATTTGCACAAAACTGCTGCCTAGTTAGGGTGGGGTTTACGCAACTTCCACCTAGGTAGGGCATCGATTCCATAACTAGAGGCCAAAAACTAAGGAAAAACATGCCGGAAAGCTAAGGAAAAACATGTGATGGCTAAGTAAGGTAAACTAGGCTACAAATATAAGCTGCGAAGAGGTTAAGGAGCTTGAACACCTTTGGAAAAGACATAAATCATCATTGGGGACTTTTTGAACTGTTTCCTAACAATGTAGCACGTGTAAATTTGGGTGCGTACAGGCACCATCTTAATATGTGATGAAATCTTTATAGGATAAGAGAGAAGCCTTAGTAAGAATAAGGAATGTGGAAACATAAAATCCATAAACTCATTGATCTAACACTACCGAATACACTGGAAGAGATGAAGGGGAAAGAGGAGCTTGAACTACTAACCTTGTTACCTTTCTATCTAAAGAAGAAAATTGTGGAGTTAGACACCAATACCCTTTAATTTAATATGATAATAGATCCTAACATGTGGTGAGTCCTTAGAAGAAGAAGGAAGCCCAAGTAGAAGAGAAGGCTTGGAAACACCACCATTATGAATAAAACAATTTGAAACTACTATATACCCCAAAAGAGATGAAGGGAGAAAAGGATCCCAAACCACTAACCTTATTATATCCCTCGCCAAAAAAAAAATGATTATGAGACCTCCATACAATCTCTTCCCTTAGATTAGGATTCAAGTCCTAACCTCTTAGAAAGATCCTTGTAGAGCCAAAGGGTTTTGGTAAGGACATCAACAAAGGTCATTGAGAGAGAGGCCATTAAGCTTATAGACATAAAAAGGAAATCCTAGTCAACCCCATCAAAGCGTAGGAAGAAATAACTTTGTAGCAAGAATGTGGTTGCTAGGCCAACCATTTGGGCAAGACCAGGTCAAAGATATTGCTTCTACTAAAACACCTTGCCACAGAGACCAAGAGAAAATGTTGCCATTGGAGCGACAGGGCTAGATAACCTTAGTTAGCCCTGTTGAGGCAAAGGAGAAAGGATAATGAATGAAATAGGACACCTCCAAACTATTGATCGTAAGTTCTTGGTAAGTTATCGATGAGTTAAGGTACAAGATTTGAACTTGCAACTTATCGATTAGGACTGCGGCCCATCTACCAACTGCACTTATAACTTGTACAATGTGTTAAAAAATCTCTAGAAAAATTTATATTGACTTTAGTTGATTTTAAAACTTACCTACAACTTAAGACTTTCCCTGCCAAACACCTTAGCTTCAACATTACCCAAAACAGACAGATTATTGAGCTACAACTTAATATGTGGTGAAAGGAAAATAAATTCCAATTGGGAAGGGTAAATTAGGAGGTATAACCTCAACATCATGTATGTTTTTGTAAACTAATTTATAAAAGACAACAGAACTTGAACCCTTGACCTATGGCATACAACTCACTCACCCTACCACTACGTTGCAAACATTTTTAACAAAATAGGTGATGTTTAGCCACAACAAAATGAGGATAGTAATGGTGGAGTTTTAAAAAAATGATCTTCTCTTCGAAAATTTATTAACAGATGTGTTAAATCAAAACTCTTACCTCGAACCTTGGAGGACTGTAACATTGTCTTAATGACAATGATCCCGTGTCTTCATTCTATAAAACATGAAGCTATTTTGAAAGGAGGGAACAACAAATTTCAATAGCTTGCTATTTGTAAATGGGAGAGATCAAAAGAAATGGAATCTAAACCTCTAATAGTAAGAGTAATAGCTTCTCTCAAGCTTTCGTATTTATCTAGTGGTCACTAAATGCAAGGGTGGATATTTTGCACGATCTTTCCACTTCGAATATATTTCATACCATGTTAGTTTAAAGCTTTTATTCTAAGTTACTAGAGCTCAAATTCAAAGCTTCTCTTTTTAAATGATTTATGGTAGCTGAGACTTGTTCTCGGCATCTTAAAATTATTTCCAACAAGCTACCATACCTTCCATCCAATCAAGATTTTAAAGTTCTAGAATCAATTCCAAGACTGTCACTAGATTGTATATTCAGCACTGAGGATAATTCTTATCCAGCAATGAGGAAGAGAACATGAATCCCACTAAGTTTATGAGTGTTAAATAAAGTCATCCACGTATATTTCCCACACAATTCTCTACTTAAATGATTGAAATGATGAGGTTGTAACTCTTACAATATCCATTTGCAAACAACCGCCAATCTCTAAAAATTGACTGAGAGAGTGGCTCTTCCTACACCTAACACAACTCTACAATTTAAAAAACATGATGAATTAATGTTCTTTTATAGTTAACTATTAAAATATGGGGTCTCTATCAGAATGTAAGGTTTATTAATAAGAAGTTCATTAGTTATTTAACTAAAAGATGGTTGTAATGGGTTGTAACTATACTAGTGGTTGCTCCGAAGGGAGCAAGGTTACGCCATTAGTGTGTCAGTGGGAGGTGGAGTGGAATGCAAGATACCAGTTTGTTGTTTGTAATTTTGTGAAGTTGATATTGGTGTGGTGTGGAAGATGATAGTGGTTGTGGGTGGATTATATTGGTGTTTAATTTTGGGGTCTAATAATAGGGAATGCGTTTTGTGTT